>APFE031188473.1:0-14277 GCA_000404065.3 Pinus taeda
TGGGCACTCGTTGAAACTCCAAGACGCGGGGAGGGGATTCCACACACAATAAATATTTACACTAATGAGACTTCACAGTAATCAATGACGCATGGATTGGAAGCTCGCCAAACAGCCCCATTGGCCCAATCTCATTGTGCTTTTGTTGTTAGCCACACTAGCTCACCACTCTTCCGCTGCACTAGGTTTACCACTATCTCGAGGAATGTTGAAACATGCCTCAGCAACAAGACCAAGACATACGATCTCTCAGGAAGTGCTCTTGACAAAACACATTCCACCGTCCAACAGGATCAATCTCAACTCTCAGAATGCATGCTTATCCCTAATCCAGAGCTACTGCAACACACACGCATGCTCCAGACTCCTAAAAAAATACAGGAGCTTGTCGCACTCAAGCACCAAGTTGTTGCATTCACTCGGCAACATTGTTCAAATGTCGATCAGACACTTCAGCTTCACTGCTGCACAACGCATAGTGTTGTGGAACCAAATTCCTTCTGCAACCTCTGCACCTAGATCCAACGATCTCAACCCCAATCCGTCAATGCTCACACACTCACGCAGAAACAAGTCGAATGCTGCCACTTCGAATCCATTCCTCTACCACCGACATAGAAACATGTTCTGTTGCAACTTCAAATCTATTTTGCTGCCAGGTCGAACGCTGCCATCGGCACAGAAATAGGCCGAATGCTACTCTCATACCATGTTAAAATTCCAAAGGGGAATGTGTGTTACATTAATCAAATATGATATTACATATACAGGAAGTGTTGTCTCGAGATAGGGAAACTATCTTGGACACACAATTAGCTGGTTCAGATAATATCTCAACCACACACCAAACTATGGAAACCACTCCTATAGAATAGGAACAGAGTCCTTACATAGAAAGTCACAACTAAGACAAGTAGGAATTAATATTCCAACACACCCCCTTAATGAGTACTTGTCTCAATATCAATCTGCAAAGTCTAGTAGTGGTCAAACATAACAAGAGAAGATGTTGATGTCCATATAGAGGAACCACCATCTACCGAAATGCATGGGTGCTAACTGCTGAAACTGCATGTCTTGTAGGAATTCCTTCACATACATGGTTTTGTTAACAATTATAATTGCATACATGTACTAGTACCTGCAAATCCCACTCCATCATCATCATGGATTTTATCGCATTACCCATAACCATGCTCTGGGTTTTATGAGATTACCCTCAACCATGCCACCAAGGGCTCTCAGTGACCAAGGCTCAAAACAGCCACGGAGTCTCAACTTAGCCACAAAGGCACTCCAGCCAGTCTGGGCCAAAACCTTGTTACTATGGCACTCCAGCCACTAAGGAACACCAAAGACCCAACTCAATGAGGCCCAGGGTTTTCTCGACTGACCCTAAACCATGCCAACATGAATCTGTCCCACTTCACTCTTACATGTGGTTTCTAGCTTACGACAAACTGACACTACAAATACAAAGTGGTTTTTAGATTACCATGAATTATATGACAGTACACATGCTTTATGAGACTTATATATCACACTCTAGCTCTTGGAGTTACTAGGTACATACTTTACAACAACCACTACAAAACATCCTAGACTTTCTTACTAATGTATGTGACATATACTATGAGTCTTTATTTCAACACACAATATTTTACCTTGTTTATCCACTATTGCTGCTTTAAACAACTAATATCCAATACCACAATCAACTTCTTCTAAAATCATATCCAAGCTTGGTCTCTTCATCTTGAATCTTTCCAGCTTCAATTCGTTGTTGTTAGAGTGATCCATTCTAACAAATAACATTTACATGTTAATTTGATCACAGTCAACATGTTTCAGTTACAAAACCCAAAAATAATTCAAGAAAAATTCGTTTTGCCACACATATAATAATTCACGGCATAGTGGAAGTGGAAATGGTGAGCGTTGTGGAAGTGGAAATGGTGAGGCAATGCTCACACAAAGATGCTACCCACACTCACTATTTTCGATATACAGTCACTAGCACCAATTCCCTTGTCATTCCACCATCGAAATCTCTTTTAAACCATGCACTTTCAAAGTTGCACAAGACCAGGAACAAAAGAAACTAAAGGGTCTAGAGGTCGTAATTTACAACCATTGCCCTATTCGAGGAACCATCTACACTAAATTGAGCAAGAACTATATCTCCCTTCTTTGGGTTGAATCCCACAGAAAGCTTGTCTTGGAGGCTGAACCCAAAAAGCTGCTGCTAAATGCTAGAGACTCTCTTATCACCAACAATTTCAACATAAAACTTTTCACCACCAAGAACTTCCATAACAACAACCTTCAAAAAATCCATTCCCATAGTTGATTCAAAAGAAGATCTATTAGCAGGCTCTTTTCCTTCAACATAATTTTCCCAGACCTTCAGACATTGGTTCATGCATTTTCTTCAACCAGGTCACGTTTGCACCAATCCAATAGCAAACCGAACCTCTAGAGCTCGATCTGCAAACAACGACCTTCACTAAACAAATGAGCCTCAACGAGCAATCGGCCTCTTGAGACTCGATCCCTAGCCATAGAAGCATGAGACTTTGCCAAACTCTGCACCAGTCTTTCTAAGTCGAGTTGCCATAAGGCCACTCTACACGGGTCATTCCCACTAAGTGTAGATCCAACATTTGTTCTGCAAAGCCTCCAAACAACTGCGAACAAAACCTTTGCATGATCACATAGCTTCTCTCATACGCACGAGTCAGAGTCTTCATAAGCCGAAACGCTAAGCTCATAATCTCAGTTGAGCCGAGCTGAGTCCAGCTCGCTCAACACAGTTGCAGGTCTCATTAAACAGAAAAATATATTCGCAGACATGTTTAGTCATAGTCAGAGCTCACTTCGACAGATGAGGAGGCCTCGTCCACCATTAATCGAATAGATATCTGAGAATTAGATTCACGCCAAATTCTCATCTATGGTAGATGAAGAAGAGCTCAATCAAGACACAAAACATGATATCGCAGTAAAATGAGGTTGCAGACGCCAGCTGGTTCGCTCGCACGCACAACCTACACCTTCTAATGCGACTTAACGCTGACCTGTGCTCTACAACAGCAGATCAATCAAGGATCACTCCACCCACATTTTTTTGCTAGAAATATTGGAGAAACCTTCATAGGTAGGCTTCCTAATCCAATCAACTTCTTCCACTGTTCACATCTAGTTCATAACGCATAGCAAAGCAGACAGTAGCTCTTTATACATCCCACGGGTTCATCCATAATTCTCGAGCTCAAGAAGACCTCAATGGTGAACAAACAAACATGATGGACAAACAAACATTCAAAAATCTTCTATTTCCTTGAGCCTAGGATCGGGCAAGCTTCGACGGGCCAAGCCCACGAGGGGCGACGTCCCGAGGGCTTTCATACCATGTTAAAATTGATGAGAGAGAGAATATGAGATAAAATAAGAGGCTCTCAAGTTGAGTTATCTCGAGATTGCCTAAGCACTCAACGCCCTTCATTCATTCAAATTCTCATACATATCAAATGATACATTAGGTTTGATGGTTTGAACCACTTCCTAAATATAGGATCTTAGACCTAAATAGAAGATCTAAATCCGCACTTACAACAACAAACAACCAAATAATAGAGAAGACTAGATTTCTCCTTTAATTTCAACATAATTTGATAACTGTGATCTCATACACAAATCTGCACACAAATAACTCTATAAAATTGAAACAAATCAAACAAAAAAAGAAAATTTAATATGAACCTGCACAAAAATACAAAACAAATAGAAAAATGGTACATGGACAACCCACGTCCCTTTATCAACCTACGAGCATTGCTGAGGTTGCTCTTTGACAACGTGCTCACATTTTCTACAACAGTTTTGTTGAATAGAAAATAGGCTACAAATCAGTTTTGAAGGCAATAGGTTGAACAGTTAAGATGACTGAATTTTTTATGGCAAAGATTCTCGTATGTGGCTTGGTGTGGCATGCTCTTTACGTTCAACCTATACAGGCCTCCCACATGCACTCTTGATACAACTCATTCCTTTTTACTGTCCTTTATGACACAATATGTTATGAATAATTCGACTTGGAGGTCCTAATCTTCCATCGCTGAAACAAAGATCAATTTCTTCTTGATCCCGAGTACATACATCACATTTTTAATATATATGATATTATCATCGCGCAACATCACCAAAATATCATCGTACCCCATAATTTGATAACCCTTGTCATCACCTAGATATATGTTAGCTCCACAAGTAGTTTCTTCAAAATTCTCGAACCAATGTGTATTACTTGTCATATGTGATGACACGCCTGAATCTACGAACCATGTTTTAGCCTCATCCTCCTCAAGGCATGAAAGAGCATAATCAACTACGAATAATCGAAGATCATGACTGTGACCTTCATCGAAAAAGTTCCCAATGTTCTTTCTCTATTTATTTCTTTCCTCGTTTGTTTTTCTCTTAAAATAGAACTTAGCTAAATGATTGGTTTTACCACAATAGAAACATCTAATGTGAGATTTATAAGTACTGTTACATGGAGAGATACATTTAATTGGTCTCTTGTGAAAAACACCTCCACCTTTCTGTCCCTATGGTTTTTTCCCTTTGTATGGCTTCTTCTTCACCATTGGAGCAAGATTGATACTCCGTGGTCTCAAATTTTGTTGTTCCTCTTCTTCCTATACCAAGATTCTTGTTAGCTCTTCAAATGAAGGGGAAATATCCCTTGCAGATAGGCATGTGATGAACATCTCGTATTCATCCATCATACCATTTATTATAATTGTGACAAGATCAGAATTAGACACCTTCTCCCCGATGTCACCCAATTTGTCCTTTAGGTCCTTGACCTGTGCAATGAATCCAATGATGGATTCATTCTCCTCCAACCTCATGGAAAACAGTTTGTGATTGGTGTTCAGCGTCTCGTAAAGGTTTTTGAGGGTAGTCCATATCTCATTGGATGATTTACAGTCTGTGATATGTGGGACAGTGGTGTCTTTAACAAACATATTGAATAAGAATTTCGCCTTATGTTGGAAAACATTAATAATTCCCACCACCATCTATATCCAATGCATTGTTTAGTTTCTTCTCGAGAGTTCACGTCGAAATTTTTGAGTGTTTGTGTTCAGTTCTGGTTTTGTTTCTGCATTCTCTAATTTGGTATCAGAGCATAAACACAAAACGCAGCTTCAGATTTCACATTGCCAAAGAATGATTTTATATATTGTGATGAAGGTTCTCGAATCTCGGTTGTGAGGCTTCCTCAGGAAGCTAATTGACTTCTCGAAACTTTCAACGTGAACTCTCTAGAAGAAACTAGACAACACATTGAATGCAGATGGTGGTTGGAATTATTAATGTTTTACAACACTTCCCCTTAATTCCAACCATATGAAAAACATGCAAAATACACTATAGCACAATACATAAGACACAAACATACTCTTAATTGACATGCCTACTGGTCTAAGTCTCAACTAGGCTTATAACATAGTTTGGATTTTCTACAACACACGATTTGATAACACATCTTTCATTTTTGTCTTCTTGCTAAAGGGTCCATGCTTTTTCATCTATTTATGCAATTTCATCTTTTCCTTTCTGGATTGCAGATTAACATTCTTTGTATTCAATATTGCTGTAGGTTCTTGGGACTTATATTTGTCCTTAATGCTTGCAATTTCTTCTTTTATTTCTTCTTCTTGGTTGTCAATATCTGCACACTTAAGAGTAATTTTATATTTACATAAAAGATCATAAAAGGAACCATTTTCATCCTGCTCTTTTAAGAGATATTTGCTTCCTTCATCTTTCTTAGCTCACATAATTGGTTGACTCATGTCTTCAACCTCTTTAATCAACTTTGTTCCTGCTAACATGTTGTCATGTGTTTGATTTGTGTATGGAGGTAAACAACTCTTCTCACCAAACAACAACTCATCAATAAGATGTTTTTATTGCATGAGATTGAACCACTCTCCATGAGATATATAATTCTCATCAAATTTCACTTCATACATCTCTACATCGCAGGCGATTTCCTCACTATCACATGCTACTCTATTGTCAACTACAGATATAATTTCAGTGTTGATCCCAGTTATGATTCTTTCACAACAATCACCATTCTTAACACCACCAATTTCATCATCCTCACCTTTCTCACTCCCCTCCACATTGTACTTCATTTCAAGAATATTCCAAAATATTTTTGCATTATGCATTTCACCAAATTCATGTAAAATACTAGACAAAATCTTTTCATCTAGCACTAATATAATGAAAAGTAATTCCCCTGCACTTCTACACTTATCATCAGAATTCATAGAAGTTTCTTGGACAAATTTCCATAAATGTACTAAACCAATCAATTCTTCCATTTTAATTTCCCAAAGCTTAAAATTTTTACTTGAGAAAAATAGGCAAAACTCGCATTAATTGCTTCAATATTGCATCAATGTCTTCAAATTCTTCGTCTAATATTTCATATTCTACCTTTGATTTTTTATTTTCTCTCTTAATATTTTTGAGTTCTCTTCGAAACTCTTTGAGTCTATTTTGTTGACCCATGGCTCATCACTCTACCACATAGCCAAATCTTTGTGAGGGTTCTCAACAACAATAAAAGCAAACTTAAATAGTCGAGTCAATCACAGATTAAATCACGCCTTAAGATTCTTACTTTACACCATGAAACATTCATGGAGCACAAGCCCATTTAATATATACTTTCCTTTGAAAGGAGTAACACAAATATCCCCGAACATATAAGTACCTTTTTTAATAAACCCACTTAAAAAAACATTCGAAAGTCCAAAATATTTTGACGACCCTCCTTTCTTTTTTGTTTCATGCTTTTTTGTTTTTGTTTTATGTTAAAATAACACAAAACAACAAAAACTTTTTTGACTGTATAACCGAACACTTAATGAGCTTGGCTCCTTTAACATTCATGCACACAACTCTTCTGAACATCTTTGACTTTAGAACCAAACACATAATGAGCATGGCTCCTTTAACATTTACGCACACAACACTTCTTAACAACGTTTTCTAACACAATGCTCACCTTCAAGCTTGCCGCTCCTCCTCACAGCCTATACTTGTCGCTTCTCTGGTGTTCACAGAGGATCCACCTATGTAGGGCTCACATATCTCAAGCAAATATCTTAGACAGGTGTCTCACAACACACCCAGCCAGCAGCGACATCAACGGTGGCAACTTTTTCTACGTAGAATAACCTCCTTGCAGTGCTCACAATCTCTAAGCCTCCACGTCCTTTCTCGAAGTTCGGCTTGCTACGACCGCGCTCACCGCACAAGCGAAGATCCCTGCAACGTTGGAAAAACAAAAAAACAAGCAATTCTTGACATAGTCTCCTTTAAATGGGTGTTCAACCGTTCACCTTCTACTGGAAATTCTTTACAATCTTTAGCAACTTCAATCTTCACTGATGCCTCCAGCAAATGCTCTCTTCCATTGAAAAGATTTGGCATCCTCCAATGGTGCTTACAAATACTCGACTAGACTCAATAGTCTCACGAGCACAAGCTTCAAAAGACTTCTGACTATCAAGTCCACTACTCTGTTTGCACACAACCAAACCTTCAAACTCATTGCCTCCTTTACATGGCTCACCAATGCAAAGGCCACAACTCTGAGCTCAAAGCTCACGTGAGCTATGATATCATATCAGAGAACACAACATAAACACAAAACAAAGCTTCAGATTTCACATTGCCAAAGAGTTATTCTACTTTATTCTCCCTTTTATTGCAATCGTGTATTTGTGTTGGTGTGCCACCTGCCAAAATGGTCAACTTCTGCTAGATCCGCTCCAATGCGTTGGAAGCACATGCCTTACATGGAGCACCACTTGCCTCGAGAGCTTGCTCTATCCGAGGTCAAACTCTGAGCTCAAAGCTCACGTGAGCTATGATATCATATCAGAGAACACAACATAAACACAAAACAAAGCTTCAGATTTCACATTGCCAAAGAGTTATTCTACTTTATTCTCCCTTTTATTGCAATCGTGTATTTGTGTTGGTGTGCCACCTGCCAAAATGGTCAACTTCTGCTAGATCCGCTCCAATGCGTTGGAAGCACATGCCTTACATGGAGCACCACTTGCCTCGAGAGCTTGCTCTATCCGAGGTCAACTCCTCTTCATCTTGTTGGGACGAGGACACGTCCATGAAGAATCCAGAGCACACTGTATGTATAACTGAGCTCATCCACGGATCCCATCGTGATATTACTGGGGCCCACGACCTTCGTTCCACATTCCAAGGATTCATCCACTTGGCTAATTTCGGGGCATGGCTCTGATACCACTTGTAAGGACACGTCCATGAAGAATCCGGAGCACACTTTATGTCTAACCGAGCTCATCCACGGAGCTCATCCACGGATCCCATCGTGATATTACCAGGGCCCACCACCTTCGTTCGGCATTCCGAGGATTCATCCACTTGGCTAATTTCGGGGCATGGCTCTGATACCAGTTGTAAGGACTCTGAACACCACATATCTCCACAATGGTATGATATTGTCCACTTTGGGCCTAAGCCCTCATGGATTTGCTTTTGGACTTACTCCAAAAAGGCCTCATAGCAATGGATATATTTGTCCATCCCTATATATCCATGATCCTCCCCACTTGTAGTCAATGTGGGACTTTGGTTGTATACCCAACATTGATCACCTTGTGTTCAACTTGAGATATGTTGAGACGTGTGAGAAAGAAAATTTATCCTCTTAGAAAGGTATGCCACATCCACTAGCGCTCTAATGTAGCCAATAGGACTATGCAGGTAAATTAGGCTATACTATGATAGAAAAATCTAAATAAAAGAAATGAATTGAATTAACAATCAGCCAACAAAGTGCACTTGGTAGCTGCACAAAGTGGAGCTTACACTCCTACAAACTAATAGAAAGGTAAGAACAAAATCTTACAACCTATGATCTAATGCTATCTTAGGTAATTACATTACAACCATGTAACCATTTCTCCATTAATCTAATATAATATTAATTAGTTTCAACTATTATAAACTTATTTTAAAAATTTCATTTTTAATATAATTTGTCCAAATCAAACCTACGAACTCAACTGATTGGGCCAAATTTGGTAACTGTGATCTGATGCGCAAATCGTCCCAGCACTTGACATGCACATAAATAACTCTATAAAATTGAAACAAAACAAATAATACAGAAAAAATTAATATGAACCTGCACAAAAATGACACACAAATAGAAAAATGGTACATGGACGACTCACGTCCCTTTCAACCTACGAGCATTTCTCATGTTGCTCTTTGACATCCTCCTCACATTTTCTACAGAGTTTTGTTAGATAGAACACATGCTACAAATCAGTTTTGCGGGGAGCGGGTATTGGTCAGATTACCCTTCAACAGCGTGAGTACATCTTTTGTTGGATAGAATCCAAGCTAGAAATCATTTTTGAAGGGGACTCCCTAGAAGTTATTTATTGATCTTATTTTTCGTTATAGTTAGAGAACTTTCGTTATTTTTCGTTATAGTTAGAGAACTTGCGTAAGGTTAGAAAACCATGTATGTTGGAAAACCTGTTCCAGACACAATTTCTTCAATTTTTCTTGCGAATAATCGTTATAAAGAAGTAGTTCAATTTCTTCAATTTTTCTTGCGAATAATCGTTATAAAGAAGTAGTTCGGATGAATGAACGATTTCTTCACTTGATAAAATGCAAATTGTCTATGCAAGAAGGTTTCAAAAAAGACGTAGTTCAGATGAATGAAAGATTTCTTCACTTGATAAGATGTTGATAAAAAGTAGATAGTCTATGAAAGGAGGTTTAAAAGAAGACGTAGTGCAGATGAGTGAACGATTTCGTCACTTGATAAAAAGTAGATAGTCTATGAAAGAAGGTTTATTGTTACTGGGAGAAAGTATCTGTTTTTTGTTTATCTGGGCAAATAAGTGATTTTTTCCCTTGTGAAATATGCCAAGCCATTTTACGAAATCACAGGAGAAATAAATACTGCAAAAATTTGCCAATTTTCAAAAATATCTCAACAAGATTTAGGTTGCAAAAATAACTACCTAATTTTCCATTACAAAATAACTACATATCCATTTAAATGATAAACATGATTTTGACAACTCAGTAGTAGCTCACGCGTTCATCTGCTCATAGATTAGTATAGGAGAGAGATCTGTTGGTTTGAACAGCTCTGTAAACGGTACCAACTTAATCTGATGGTCGTTAATTTCATACCACATGTTCTCCATAACGTTTCGGTTCACATACTTTGAAGCTCTCACATATGTGATAGAATGCTCTCTATTTTCAACTACAGCCTCAACTACTACCAGCTTGTATTCCTAGCCCCACCACTACCGCATTGTGGTTCCATCTAGTGACTGAGATCCAGAAATTCAAGATGCAACATCATCCTCTCCCACCGCCAAACATCTGGAAGATCCAGTATCAGAGTATGTGGAAAATTGCAAATAGTATTTCTATACCTTACATGATAGACCTCGTCACATGAATCTTGCTGAAATCTCCTGGCTGCACTGTCATGTATTATCTGGGCTTTAGAAGTGCCCACTCTTTCTATAAAGTTGAATAGATGATGCGCAGTCAAAAATCTGATATTGCTGTCAGCCATATCCTTATCTTCAAATTTACCCTCTGTAAGGTACCCTAGAAGGTCAAATTCCCTAAACTTGTCCACTGAGAAGGTCACCACTATGTCACTATCAACTTGTTCACAGCGAACACCACAGTTTCTGCAAGTTACTTGACTTCTGTACGTGCCACATAGGTCTTCCTCTATGCCAGTTGCATAACCTTCCTCTATTATTATCTCCAGAATAAGATGCAAAGTGCTGCCGGCATTTCCTCCATATCCTAATGGGGCAATCAAAGTTGGAAATCTTTGCTCCAACCACTTGACAATGACAGCTGCTATGTTGCCATCAGATGCATTAGGGTTTTGCAGAGTGAGCTTCTTGTGTGTCTGTTGTCTTTCTAGGAATAAGGAGTAAATTAGGGCTGTCATGGATTCTTCTGGTATGCAGTACTGTAGAGAGCCTGGAGTTGGGAGCCTCATGAAGGCTTTTCTGGTTGTTTCCATGGCCAAGATGCACTGAAGTGCTACACTCAAATAACATGTCTCGAATATATTACATATGCCTTGACACACCAGTCCGTAATTGTTTTGTGGGCTGCTTGCATGAACCATTCTGTAATGGTTTTCCACGCTGCTAGCATGAACCTGTCTGTAATTATTTTCTGGGATGCTCGCATGAACTTTTGTCTGAGTGTCACGATCTTCCATTAGTTCGTTCTTTTCTCCTACTCTTCTTCGCTTCGTGGTTCAGATATTTTCTGCAGGAGGACACTCATGTTTGACATATTAGCAAACGTATTATTGAAGTATTAATACATTATTTAACGGTATAATTACTGAAATATGTAGGATTAATTTGTGCTTTAGCCGACTATCAAATTTATCAGCATTAATGTTTTTAGTTTTTAATTAACGAAATCAATAATTAGGCAAGTTTTTTAATTAATACAACTTTTTTAATTAATGAAATTTACCATTAGGATGAAATTTTTATTAATAAAATTAATTTTTAATAAATGAAATTGACAATTAAGGCAAGTGGGTTTTTTATTTTTTAATTAATAGAATTTATTTTTTACTAAATGCAATTGACAGTTAGTGTGGGTGGGGTTTTTAAATAATGAAATTGACCATTAGGGTGGGATTTTATTTGAGCCCTCAATTACTTGTATAGAAGGAAATTTGATACAATTTTGACATTATTTTTCTTATATGTAAAGGAAATTTGATTCAATTATTTGAGATATCTATCTTATATGGAAAGATATTATGTAAAGGAAATTTAATTCAATTATTTGAGATTATCTATATTATATGGAAAGATATTTGAATCAATTATTTGACACTATCAAATTTGTTAGTATCAATGTTTTTATTTTGCATCAATGCTTTTATTTTTTAATTGAAAATTTTCAATTATGATTAGTTTTCTGATATTAATGTGGTTTATATGAGAAGAAAGTTTGAATCAATAATTTCACAATATTTTAACTAATTATATTTATAATATTATCAATTTTTAAATATAATTAATAAGTGAAAAGTTTTTAATATAAAATAAATATGTTAAAATAAATTAATTTCACTTAAAATATATAATTAAAATTTTATTAATTTCATTATTTAAATTGTAAAAAACACAAATCTTTTTATTATGAAATTATATATGCATTTATATTCACACAATTATTTTCCAAATTTTAATTATATTAATATATTTATAATATAATATAGATATTATGTGGTTTTTTACAAGTCCAAGATGATATAAAAAAATGTTGTTATGAAGTGCTAGATAAATAATAATAAAAAAGCGTAATATGCTTTCAATCAAAAAAAAAAAAGTCTATTCAATTCAATTTATTATATTGCAATTTATTTATTTTTAACAAAGAACATACATATTACTTAGACCTAGCATTTATTTTGACTTTCCACATGGGAAACCAATTCAAAGGCTAATAGTAGAATTTTAGTTTTCAAAAAATGATGAAGCTTACATATCCATTAAGAAATTTTTTGACTAAAAACACAGGGCATACTAGCTAGTAGCCTAAAGTGTGCTACCAACAAACAAAAAAAGCTATATATAGAGAGCCAAAACTAGCAACAATAAACATGGAAACAATGACTATTATCAAATTTCTACTATTCATTGGAATGAAAAGAAGATGTAGCGACCTATATGGGTTTAGGATTCCTAGAGTTCTTTGGTAGATTTGGCCCTTTGGCCCAAACAATGACGACCTCCATGCATGCAAAGAAATCATCCATGTCTTTGAATTTTACTTGAGAAGAAGCTCATCCCTATAATCATTTCTTTCAACAAGGAATTGTTTTAGCAATGACTTCACATGCCAATAAAAAAAAATGGTGAAAATTTCAGAATCCGCATTGGGTAGCTCAGTTGCCAATGGTCTAGCTCAATTGGCAATGGTCGTGGAAATGAAGTCTCATCCAACCAGAAGTCTTGGGTTCAAATCTTGTGCTATCTCCGAGATCAGGTGAGAATTTGGACATGATGAAGATGTAGTCCTTCCAAGCTTAAAAAAAAAAAGTGATGTTTGTCATTAACAATCTCTTCAAAAAAGGGATGTTTGTCACTAACAATCTCTTCTTCAACCTCTATGATTTCCTATTGGATTTTTGTTTGAGGATTGAGCTTAGGCTTAGGCTCAAGAAACATTATGCTCCTTACTACCATCAACACCTTTGCAAGAGTGGGCTTGTAGGACTAGAACATGAATAGTTGGCAAGGAGAGGACAAACCAAAGTGAAAGATGTGGAGGGAGAAAACCAAGAAACAATGGAAACTATCACAGGGACATGTAAGGGAAATGAACATCTATATAGTGAAAGAAAGAAATCATAGTGTAATACATGAACGAGGGGATGCTTGGAGGAGCTTGTCGCCACCTAGTCCCACAAGCACCGTAAGTTCCTTACATTTAGCGAAACCATTATCACTTCCCAACTATGAGAGCCATACAAAAATCATAGAGAAGTAGAAATAATTGAATTGTTAAAAATTAAAATATAAGTGCAACCTTGAGAATTATCCTTTGTGGCCTATCCCCAATCTTGGAACCTGGGAGACTATAAGGAAGGACGAGCCAAGTCAAGAGGGTCTAGTCTTTCTCCCATAAAAACATGGTGAAGATGTTAGTGAAAGGAAGTCGTGAAGAGAGCGATAAATCACACCTGAAAAGCCTAAATTAGCTACGCATACAAACATTATGAGCCTAATTTCAAAAATCCTAGAGGAATCAAAGCTCCCACATAACAACCTCCAAACCAACACAATGAAATTAAGATCAAAACAAAACCACATGAAGTTATTCCTTGCACAAACCACCGTGTAGCTTGTGCTTGATGAAGGGTGACATCCACTATGCATTGATGTAATGCTTGAGATGGCCCCTGGTTAACCCCATTCAACTCCTTTTGTCTCCATTCTCATTCCATAAGGATTTTAGATTTTACTAACTTATATTTAAATTCAATTAATAATATAAAAACTGAACATTTACCATAATTCCTTTTTCTAAACTTTATATATAAAATCTAGGCCATAAGTATCACATTTATTTATTTATTTATTTTATAAAACATGTTAA
>APFE031188477.1:0-10630 GCA_000404065.3 Pinus taeda
AAAATTGTATGAGAATTAGAGGAGTTGTGCCTCTGCCAACTTCATGAAGAAACTTGTTGAAGTGGATCACAAGGACATGAGTATGGTTGATTTGGTTTTAGTCATGTTTTGCAGTAGGAGAAATAATTTTACAGAATTATAAGATGCCTCTGACCTTGATGTTTATATGTTCATAGTCAATGATATCCTTGGAGAGCAAGTCTAGGCCGAAATTACAAAGCAAGTTTACATAAGCGAAATACTTAACATTGGAATAGATTATACCTTATATGTATATATACTCAAATCCTATCGAAAATTTCAACTAGGGATTACCTATATTGAGCACTGAGCTTGACCGTTACAAGTGTTGAATTTTAATATTAATGTAGACAAGCCAACCTCTTTGAAAGGTTTTCTTTTCCAGTTTCGAGGCCCACATTGTTCCTTTGGAGGTCCATATACTCGCACGTGTGTGAAAATTTCTAGATAGAACTCTTATTGTAGTGATTAATATTATTTCTTCTACTTATTATCTCAGAAATAAGTTATTCACAGTATTCTTACGACAAATATCGAAATATATCTTATTGCAACCTTCACAATTAAAATATTGCAGAAAGTAAATGCAAGGAAAAATACTGGCACAAATACAATCACAATGACAACTATTTTTGGACAATTGTCTCCAGAAAAACCCAATGTGGGAAAACCAGTGCAATAGATGAGGTTTTCTTTATTATTGTTCAGCAAAATCTCTTGTATAAATTACAACCAACAAAACAGGAGTGAGAAAAATTTACAGACGCTTCTAGACAAATTTATGATCCAGGTGAAGTATCCCTCCTTCCTCTGAATCCTTTTGCGTCCTTCTGCGTCAATTTTTCCCACACTGGCCTAGCGTCTAGCTGCCCACGCAGTCCTTGCGTCAACCCACCTCGGCGCTGCCTCTTTCTGCGTCAACCTGTCTCTGCTCTACGTCTTGCTGTCTTGCACTCTCGAATGATGCTAATTCCCTCTCTCCCTTTCTCACCTGCAACTCTCCCTCTGATTTGATTTTCTCTTGCTGAACTTCGACTAGTGAGAAAATCGATCTTACTCGGGTAACTGAGTATCTACCTCTAGTGTGTTCTCCACGTGCCCATCAAGTCTCCTCTTGTAATCCTCTTGTTGATCAATCAATAACCTAGACTAGATTCTATTCAATGGCTAGGATCATATTGACTTGATCTCCGCTTTCTTCTAGAAGTTTCACACACAGTTTAGATTAATACCCATTAATTATTTTAATTTCCTAAGTTGAGATTTAGGGTCCCATTAAAAATAATTAATTATTTTAATAAAATTGTTTCTGGGTGGAATTTCCCAAAACAATTTTTGGGTATTAGAGAATGCATGCATCTAAAACCCCTTGCAAATTTGAGACTTAGAGCACATCCAATGCTACCAGAAATCAACACTCCCTCTTAGCAAGGAATGTGCTCTAGTAATGCAACCTGCTGAAGCATCACCCTGTTTTGTAACATCTCCCTCTATGCTAGCTAATGTTTGACATTCTGTCCACCAACTACTACGCAAATGTTGCATCTGTACTGCTGCTGACCCTGCCACTTGTCAACATTGCATCCCTACTGCAACTCCCTTTGTCACTATAAATGAGAAGTCACTTGTTTCTGCTACTGAAATGGATTCTCTACCATATCCATCTTCTCTCTGAACTGAATGAACTTAGCTCTTCCTAGAGTCTGCTACCTGATCTCCTGTGGGGACATACTGCAGCTGTATTGCCCCACGTTGAACACAGTGTCTGATAAAGTGACATCTGATATCAATGTGTTTTGACTGATCATGAAATACTGGATTCTCAGAGAGTTTGATACAACTCTGATTATCATAGTACACCCTGGTCGCTTCCATCCTTTCTCTGAACAAGCTCACAAGCAGTTTTCTAAGCCATATAGCTTCGCACGTAGCTGCGCTAGCTGCCATATATTCTGCTTCTGCTGAGCTCAAAGCTACCAATTTCTGCTTCATGCTACACCAAGATATCATCCCTGATCCAACATTGAAGTAGTACCCCGAGGTACTTTTTCGGTCTACTGAACTACTTGTCCAATCTGCATCAGTGGACCCATTCATTCTGACGTTCTCCCCTTGGGAGTATTTCAACCCATATCCGATTGTTCCATGTTCCATGCACATATGTAAGAATGTGTCTAGCAGCTGCCTAATGCCCCCTTTTTGGTTCTACCATGAATTGACTAAGAGTGTTGACAGCAAAGCAAATGTCTGGCCTAGTGTTGACCAGATACATAAGCGACCCAATGAGTTGTTTGTACAAGGTGGGGTCCACTTCCTTGTCTCTTGATGCATCTATTTTCTTCCAGTTGGTGATCATCAGAGTAGCCATGGGTCGACAGTCCTGCGTTTTGAATCTCTTCAGAATCTCTGTAGCATATCTTCCTTGCCCAAGGAAGATCTCCCCATTCTTCTGCCAAACTTCTAATCCCAGAAAGTAATGCATCAACCCCATATCCTTCATGTCGAATTCAGCTTCAAGATTTTTATTACAATCCTATATGAGCTTGGATGATCCTGTTAAAAACAAATCATCCACATATAATGCCAGAATAAGTGGCTCATTCTCTACCATCAAATAGTAGAGATTAGGATCAACATCACTTTTGACAAATCGCAACCGCTGCAAGTAACTATCAATTCGACCATACCATGCTTTGGGTGCCTACTTAAGCCCATACAGGGCTTTCTTTAATATGCAAACATGAGTTCTCTTCTCATGAGTCTCGAAGCCTTTAGGTTGTTCTATATACACCTCCTCTTCTGTCACCCCGTTCAAGAATGTTGTCTTGACATCCATCTGGTGAATCTCCCATCCCATTTGAGCTGCTAGGGATATAACAGATTTGATAGACGTGTAACGGGCAACTGGGGCGAAGGTCTCTTCATAGTCTATTCCTTCTTTCTGAGCGTACCCCTTTGCCATGAACCTAGCCTTGTGCTTCTCTATATTGCGATCTGCAACATACTTGATCTTGTAGATCCATCTTGATCCTACAACTGATCTCTCTTCTGGTGTAGGTACTACTTCCCAGACATCATTTGTCATGATATAGTTGTACTCTTCTACCATGGCATCCACTCATACTTGGTTTTGAATAGCTTCCTGAAAGCTAGAGGGTTCATCAACATGAGCTACCAATGCTTGGTATCTATCAGGTTGTCTACGTTGCCTTTTCTCGGTTCTAGGAGCTCCAACAAACTCCTCTGCGTCCCTTAGTGTCTACCGTACTTCTCTACTGGTTCTACCACTGGTGGTGGGAGGCTCAACCAACTCCTCTTGATCCTGTTGTTCCATTTGTTGAGAACTATCTGGATGTCCTCCTTCTGAGGAGATACTGGTACTGGTCACTGTACTTGATCCAGGTGTCTGTCCTCCTGCCTGTCATCCTTGCTGCCCCTACTGGTCCTGGACTAGTGGAACATCTCCTGACTGATCTTCTATTGGCATCTCATGAGATTTCCTGAAAGCTCTATCCTCCATGAACTTTGCATCTGGTCTCACTACAATCTTCCTGCTGCTAGGAATGTAGATTTTGTATGCTTTTGAGGTCTTGCTGTATCCTACGAGATACCCCTTTTCTGTAGTATGATCCAGTTTATTGTGCTTCTCGTCTGGAATGTGACAGTATGCTATGCTTCCGAATATCCTGAGATGACTGACATCCGACTTCTTCCCTGTGAAGACCCCTTCGAGCGTTTTCTTCCCCAATGCTCTATGAGGAGTTCTATTCTGGATATACACCGCTGTGTTGCAAGCTTCTACCCATAAATACTTGGGTAGATCCTGACCATACAACATAGCTTTGGCTACCCCAAAAATAGTTCTATTTTTCCTTTCTGCTACTCCATCTTGTTCCACATTATATGGAGTTGTCCACTCTCTTTTGATGCCCTCCTTTGCGCAAAAATCTGTGAAGTCTCTGTCCGTATATTCTCCACAATTATCTGAACGCAATACCTCTATCTTTTTCCCTGTCATAATTTCAACAAGAGTCTTAAATCACATTATAATTCATTTGTTGATGTGTTTTGAACCAACAAGTGTGGTTCATCGTCAAGACAAGTTAAAGAACCAGATCATGGCTGCAGGTTAAATAGAGAGAGCATATCATTCAACGGTTATATTTGACCAGGGAACACCTACATTGGACTGGGCAATTGGACTGGACCAAGGGTTTTTCTAGAGTGATCATCAATAAAAGTGACGAAGTACTCACCACCACTAAGAGCTCTTGTGGACATTGGACTGCAGATATCTGAGTGTATCAATCCCAATACACATTCTGACCTATTGTTACTTTTGGAAAAATTTGCTTTAGCGTACTTCCCTAACACGCATCCTCGGCATAAGTCATCATGCTCACTACTAAGGGTTGGTACTCTTGTAACAGTCTCTCTGAGCATCCTCAGTGCTCCATGGTGTAAGTGTCCAATTCGCTTGTGCCATAATTCATTTCGTTCCTTCTCACCATTATAGTTGTTGCCTATCATTGCCATTGGTGACTCACGCTGCAACCTATACAATTTGTTGCTTCGAATCCCAATTTGCCTTTTCTTCTTCTCGCTCGGATGCTTGACGTATACTTTCTTTCCCATGAAGTATACATCGTATTCCTTGTCCTGTAACTGGGACACTGAAATCAAGTTCATTCCTAATCCTGGCACATGCAAAACATTGGTGGCTCGGATGCTGGCCATGCTTTTGTCTGAAATGCTATGGTGCCTCTCCCTACTGGAGTACATTTCGTTCTGTTTCCCATAGTAATTTGGAAGTCCATTTGTTCTTCTTGATAGCTTGAGAAATGTTCTCGTACTCCCGTCATATGAGCTGAAGCCCCACTATCAATGTACCAAACATCTGCTAATGCTGAATTTGCTAGGCATGCGAATTCTTCTTCTAATCTAGTAGACAACTCTGAGACACTTAGAGTATCCATCTTGTGCCAGTTTCTTACGTTATCCAGCCCCAACAACTGCTGCATGAAAAACTGCGTCCCACTTGATACAACCCCTCGCTGAATCTTCTGCTGTGTTGTTCCTTTTGGTGCTGACAGATTTCGATCAGGAAGACTTTGTTAAGTTATGGTATGTTCTATGCTTAGAGCAGTTTACTTATCTTTCTTATTATTATCCACAGATTTGCAATCACATGTACATAATGTAAAGTGCAGTATAATATCCCTTTCCAGGAATATTCCTCAAACCCCAGCAAAACCCCAACCAGAAACGCACAAGTGGTATAGTAGCCGAGAAACTCACAAAGATATAATAACAGTAGTACAACAAGCAATAATGTATATGTGAAGCATAAACAGATACTCAAGAAATGCAGCGAGAAATGCTAAGCCATTTTATTATACTGAGTAATGGAATGAGTACAGGGGGTGATCAGAAAGATGGCACCTCGACTTGCTCAAGGCAAGTGAAGATACACACTCAGAATAGCAAAGAAATGTCTCTCCTCTGAAATGCGTCCAAGCTGTTGGAGAACTGCAGTGCTGCTTTTGCTGTTGGAATCAAATGAGGATTTGGGGCTGTTCCCCTCCTCAGAAAATGCTGAAACTCTGGAATCTGCCTCTACTCAAGAAACCCAGAAAAACCCAGAAGGCTTTTCTGAAATGGCCGACCCCGAAAATCACCCCCTTGGGGATTTGCGCAGTCCTTCAATGCCCTGCGCTGCCACTGAAGAAGACCCTCCAGAACTCTGCCTGAAAACTCTGCCAAAATTCCCCAATATGCAAGGGCTGATCCCTTGCTCAAATTCCCAGCTCAAATCCTCCTCAAACCCTCAATTCAGAACTCCTGCCAGAAAGAACTGTGTCATCCTTCTCAAGACTACGCAGTCATCCAAGATGCCCAATCCTCCTGCCAAAATACTGATGAAACTACTGCAAAAAGACTAATGGAAATATGTTGCCCGAGCAGGCACTCGAAGTCCCCCGGGGCTAAGGGTGAGATCTTCGAACGGAGACACTCAATGCACTAAACAATGCTGCAGACTAGCTAAACAGCCAGTGTGCTCTAAGTCGAAGTGACTAGCTCAAATGCACATAATCGAATGCCAAAATGAGGAAGCTCTTCTTTCCTTTATAGCCTTTGCCTCTCTCAATCCCAAGGCCCACCTTCTCTAGCATAATTCCCCTCTTGCCACGTGTTCCTTCCCTTCTGCACAGTCTCTCCAAGTGTCTGCGTGGGCTCCATGTTTGCGTCCCCCTTTGGCCCCTTGGCTCCCCCTTTAAGTCACAACGTTGTGCTACTAGGAAGTGACTTTTATTCTTCTAAAGGTGAGTCATGTCCCCTTTTCCCCACCTTTTTATTCATAAATAACTATAGAAGGCAAAAATAAGCAAAATCGAATATTCCAATTAGCCATGGCTAATTAGGAATATTACATGCAGATAGAACATTAAATGATCGACAGAAAACAAGCCAAGACAAGAGACACAAGATGTGGCGGCTAGCCAGGCACAAACCCCCAATATGGGGAAACACTTTGATCAAATCTTCTTTTATCTTCAATAATTTAGCAGAGAGAAATAATACAAAAATCTGATTTACATCAACGGCAACAAACCCTAGATCAGCCCTAAACTAGGGCAAACAATATCTTGGAAACCGACCTTCAGATCGGCTTGATTCCTTCAGCAAAAAATGCGGCCTTCTGAGGAGAGTTAGTTCCACCTACAACGAAGTTCAGAGAGAGAGTCTGATGGTCAACGCTGGTCAAACTTCCAGTCTGCAGTTGCAACCCTAAATCTGTGTCCTTCCTTCCACACGTGTGAGAGAAGAGTCTCTTTCTACGTAGTAGGAGAAGAGCCTCTTTTCTGCGTAGGAGAGAGAGAGAGAGATGTGATGAGATGAGTGTGTCCAAATGAGGAAAAGACCTCCTGTATTTAAATACAAATGTTGATGATGAATAGATGCGTTTGTTGGGCTTCTGAGCCTACATGAGTTGCTGGTTGGCTTGATAATTATTCCATAATCAAAATAAATTCATATCTCCGTAAATACTTATCGGAATCGGATGATCTTTAGATCAATTCTACACCTCTCGACGAGATGAATTTAATAAAAATATTATCAACCATGAATAAGATGACCCACATGGAGTTTGGCCCTAGTTGCCAATTTTAACACTCCCTCTCAACTAGGGAGAACTCCATCTGCAATTCGTCTGTCAGTTGCTACTATTCATCCATCAAATGCACTGCCCTATATAGCTTGACCCCTGCTCTGTTCTATTTTGCCTGTTCTGCTCTGTTCTGTTCTGCCTTGTTCTGATCTGCTCTGCTTTGGTTTGTTTTGCTTTGCTCTGCTTTGCTTTGTCCGAATTATGAAGAAGAAGAAATGATCGAGGATGTATCATACCATCCTCCACTGACTCAAAGTCAGTCTCAAAGTGTGTATCACTGGTCCCAAACCAGTCCTCAACCGACCCGAAGTCAGTGTCATAGTGAGTACAACTCCTACCACTGGTCCCAGACCTGTATCATTGATCCCAGATCAATGAAGGTCATCCTAGCATAGGGAGTACAGTAGATACAACAATGCGTCCATCGATACTACTATGGTCCCTATCCTCATTTCCTTGGTCATTGATCAGATGGGAGGTACTTCCCATGAGTCCCAGACTGCATGGGTAGGATGCCTCGATAGGAGAACTAATCAATCCTATCCTCACAGGAGAACTAATCATCTTGCTACACAATCGCCATGGAGAACACATCATCTAGGCCTCACAGGAGAACTAATCATCCTGCTACATAATCGTCATGGAGAACACGTCATCCAGACCTCACAGGAGAACTAATCATCCTGCTACATAATCATCATGGGGAACACATCATCCAGACCTCACAGGAGAACTGATCATCCTGCTAGATAATCATCATGGAGAACACATCATCCAGACCTCGCAGGAGAATTGATCATCCTGCTACATAGTCGCCACGGGGTGTCACAGGGAAAGTTTTGATTCTTTTACCCTGTACATGTACACCACCAGGGGATGGTGAATCACCCTGTGGTCATATGTTGCTCCAAGAAGTACCCTGCACCCCATCGAAGCTCCTAGAGCTCAATACATCATATAGGATCCTCATCAGAGGGTCTTTGAACGACACCAAGTTGTTCTCGGAAAGTCAGGAATTTGATTTTCTGTTGGGTCCCTATAATACTAGTGATTACCCCATTACTATTGTAGTTGTACCCCTTATTAATATTGTTGTGCCCCTATTGTCCCCATATTGTTATTACTGTGCCCCATAGAATCCCTCTATTGTTATTTTTGGCTTTATATTATTGTTGATAGGTCGGCTGGGTTATATTGTGATCCTAAGACTCTAAGATAAGAAAGGAGGTTTGTCAATTTGAATCATCAAGATTGTTATTTATGAAATAAAAGGAGGTGCCCCCTTGAGAAGGCTGAATTTTAAGGCGTTGATCTATCTTTTCTATCTTTTTCTTGAGCTGGTTCCATAACATTTGGTATCAGAGCTTTGGATTCTAAGGTTTTGCTGCTCCAAACAGGTCATCGTGGCATTTTTGCCATAACTTCTTTTTTGCGACGTTTCAAAAGCGAAAAAAACCCATTTGAGAGGAAATTGCACTAAACCTTAGGTCCGAATTTCAGAGCTTTTCACGCTATATTTGCGGAGATATGATCTGAGGAAGTTGGTCTTTTTGCAGACTCTTGAATTACATTCCAAACAGGTGACCTGGGGAAAATCATCATAACTCTCTCTGAGCATCCGATTGAAATTTTGTAAGAAGGTACAGAAAGAGGATGGACTGTAGTTTCTTGTATATATTTTTTAGAGCCAAAGGTTGAAACAGGGACACGTGGCACGTCGTACAAGTTCGCTCTACTGAATTAGTCTATAATCAAGTCACTGTGGAGATTGGGGCATAACTCTTCATTGGAGATCCAATTGGGGTCAGACTGGTGGCATTGGAAAGAGGACACAAAGGGCTACTGCAGGTTGCAATTTTAGAACTGGATGATCCGAAATTACAGAGATACATCAGAGGCAATATCGAGCTCCTAAAAACTGAAAAAAGGTGTGTAGATTTTTTAAATTTTTGCTTAAGCTTGGTTTGAAAAATTATTTTGAAGAAATTCAAAGGGCATAGTAGAGCATTAGGATCGGTAACTGATGCCCTGAGGAAAGAAAATGCAAACACCTAGTAAGCAATCAGAAAGCTCTAGCATGACTCATGAAGAAGAGGAAGAAATGCTACATGATATATCAAAATTACAAGACCAAGTGCAACAAATTTCACTCTCACAAAAGCTAACAGAAGCTTAAGATAAATGGTGTGGAATCTAAGATAAAGGGCGTGGAAGCTAAGATTGACGATTTGAAGATAGATTTGAAGGCATATTTGACAAATTTTCTACAAGAAATACTTACTAATGGTGAAAGGGGAGTAAAGGAAACTCATGATGCGAACAAAGGAAATGTTAATTATGATTCATAGACTCTAATGTTGGATCGAAAACGCACCATATTCGAAAAATCGATATGAGGAAGTTTGATGGCAAGGATCCCGCAACATGGATATTACAGATGGAGCAATTTTTTGATCTCAATAATGTGCAAAACACAGAAAAGGTACGTATTGCAACTTTATATTTGGAACCAAATCAGTTTGTATGGTATCAATGGCTTTGCTCTCGTAAACAATTTATCACTTGGGCAATTTTTACGGAACAATTGATAGCACATTATGAGGATACAAAAAGCAACACTTTATTTGCCAATTGATAAGTCTCAAACAAAAGGGTCAATAATGAAGCACATTGAGGAGTTCCAAAAATTGAACATAAGAGTAAAAAATATTCCAGAGGAGCATAGGATTGATGTGTTCATAGGGTCTTTAAAGGATAATATCCAACATGATGTTCACCTTTGGGAACCTGATTATTAGAGAAGGCATTCAAGTTAGCAAGAAAAATGGAAAGCAAAATTATGGCAACCAGGAAGCATACCACTCAGATCTATAAAGACGGAAGTGTTGTTGCCGCTAGTCTTCCACAACCTATAAGGTTGACACACAACAATTGGAAGAAAAAAGAGCAAAAGGGCTTTGTTACAGTTGTGATAGAAAATACACTAAAGGTCATAAGTGTGCTGAGAAGAAATTATTCTACATAGATTGTGAAGAGGAAGAAGAAAAGGAGCAAGAAAAGTCAAAAGAAGAGGATATCAAAACCTAGATGAAGAACAAATGAATCCGACCATATCTTGTAATGCATTGGCGGGAATTACCACTCAAACCATCAAGATAGAAGGACAAATCAAGAAGAAAAAGGTAATTGTGTTGATTGATTATGGAAGTACCCATAATTTTATTCATTGTAAGGTAGCAAAAGAATTGAATTGCTTCTTATATCCAGCACCAGAGTGTCAAGTGATGGTTGCAAATGGAGGAACAATAAATTGCCCTGGAGAGTGCCATAATATCAAGCTATCCATGGGAGAATATGTATTGACTAGCCCAATGCTTTCCATTCCAATGGGAGGTGCTGATGTTGTATTAGGAGTCCAATGGCTACAATTCTTGGGTA
>APFE031188490.1:0-13628 GCA_000404065.3 Pinus taeda
GGATAACTGTTGCATGACTTCAGAAAGACTTCTAACTTGAATTTCTCCAACTAATTAATCCATAATGAATGAATTAATTATTTCCAAGCAGCTGGTGAGACTAAATTCAAATTTTAATTCACAATTTTAACTTAAGGACATATTAAAATTGGAATATACTGGATTCTATTTTTATCATTTCTTGTTGCTATTTTCAACAATCAAAGGGAGGCATAAGGGGTTGGGCTGACAGAGCCGTAGAACTTAATGACCTGCGTGAAAGCAAGAATAAAAGAAATAAATTGGCATCACGACCATCTCAAGGTGTGGAAACTTGGTTCCAACATCCCCCCATACTGCTTCAAGTGAGATTTCAGCCCGCGCTCCGCAGGCTGATGCCGAAAGGGCCAGTAGTGTGGGGATTTGTTTGGCTAACTAACACTGAACCTGGGTCAAGCCCCCAACAAGCCAACATGTATCATAATGATTTTTTGAAAATTATCTTAATTAATGTTTTGGTATTAAAATTTGGTTTATAATTGATTGATTATGCAGCAAGTACTAAAAAATGATAATATTATGTTGTCATTGAAGAGCTAATGATTTGTGTTAATTGATTTTCATGATAGGGTGAACGGACACACTTTGGGCATGCTTGCATGAAGGCTGGGATCCCATGGGGGTGTTGTGTGTTGAGCATGCCAAGGCACCCACCCGGTAGGGGTGCCCATGTGACGAATTGGTGGGTCGGCCCGACATGGAAAGAGGCACCCATAAAAAATAAGTAAGGTCAGCCCATGACTTCCCATGAATAGAGTTCCCACAAGAGGTTCTCATAATGATTTTTAGAAAGTTGACTAAATTTATGTTTAGGTGTTAAAATCCAGTTTATAATTGATTGATTAAGTAGCATGACACTAACAAATGATAGTATTTTGTTTTCATTGATGAGCTAATTATTTGTGTTGACTGATTTTCATGGCAAGTTGAATGCCCACACTCTAGGCACATCCACAGAAGGTGGGGTGCCCATGGGGACATCGCATGCTAGGCACGCCAAGGCGCCCACCCAACAGGGTTGCCCATGTGATGAGTTGGTGGGTTGGGCCAACTTGGCAAGGGGCGCCTACACAAAAGAAGTAAGCTTGGCCCATGACTGCCCATGAACATAGTTCCCACAAGGGGTTCTCATAATGTCTAGAAAATTGACTAAATTAATGTTTAGGTGTTAAACTTCAATTTATAATTGATTGATTATGAAACATGGTACTAACAAATGATAATATTTTGTTTTCATTGATGAGCTAATGATTTGTGTTGACTAACATATTTGTTTCTCTACTATCAGGAGGTGTCACCATTATTCTCATCACCATCATCATCATCTAAAAGTGTTATTAGTTGATTCTACAATTTATTGTTTTGCATTATCTATTCTTTTCAAGTTTCAGTGAATTGATTTTTAGAGGGTTGTATAAGTCTCTTGAGCTAGTTGTGATGTGACTTGAGAATGAGGCCATTGTTGAAATTTTTTCAGTTTGTTCTCGTATGCACTGAAATTTGACATGGTTATGGTAGATTCATGCATTGACGATATGGGAGGGTAGCAACACTATTATGCCAGTCATTAAGGTTTTATTTTTCATCACGCTCTTTCTTCATTCCAATCTTGTTAATGAAATTAGAAACAAATACTTTTCCACTAGATTTCCCTTTTATTGCTTTGCAAACTTCATTCATCACATTTTTCTCTAAAATAAGCATATCAACACAATCGTTATCACCATATCATCCTCTCCTTGCGGTCAATCTATACTTAAACAAGAAAAAATTGCAGCTAAAACTTGTCTTTATATGCATACTAATCACAAGATGACATTCGAAGACATATTTATAAAAACATATTGAAACTATAAATAAATATGTATAAAGACATATTTGTAACTATAAAGAGAAGAACACCTATGATTGGAATTTTTTATATACAATTCATACTAAATATGGTGAATGTAATAGAATTTATGTTGACCATATGGAATAAATTTAATCAAAGACAAGTTGTCTCTTTGATATTTGATATTTTATTGTTGGTCAATCTCAAGGTGAAAAATGACATTTCAAGCACATATATGCCACAAATCCTAAGGTATGCAAAAGATGATTTTATTTATTTTTCTTCTTTATTGTAGTATATATGTCCTTAATATCCACTATTCAATATATTGATTTGTATTTTTTTGTAGATTTGGTTTTGGTCAATTCCATCTGCTACCATTACAACGACTAGGTGCACCACACTTACCCCTAATAAAAATATGGTGTAATAGTGGGGGATCAAGATAATGACCTCACAATATTTTATATAACACATTAACATGCTTTACCAAGTGAGATACCAGCAAGAGATTTGGTATATATTGTTAGGTGATATTTTCCTACCACCATTAAACAATGTACCTCACATTTATTGAGAATTATCATATTATATAATGTGGATAACACACAACAAAGTTTGAATTCCCTAAATATAGAATAAGGTGCCACACAAAGTTATTCATTATATCCCCATAATTCCATATTTCCATATTTCCAACGTATTTTTTTGATGCATCTATATAGGGAATTATATTCAAAATTAGAATCTTTATAAAGAGGTGTGGTCACTACATCTTGAGGATTAATATCGGTTTAGCACACATTGGAGAGAGTCTCCACATTACACTCCAAGATTCTTTTTTGATCATGTGGGTACTTGGTGAAACACCTCAAAAAATAAAACTAAATCAAAAAATTAAAAAATTAAAAATACAAAGAAAATCAAATTGAAAAAATACAAAAAAAATAACACAACACATAATCAAAAATTAAAATTAAAAATTAAAAACAAAAAGCAAATTGAAAAAATAGAAAATATAAAACAAATAACACAACACATATTAATTTTGTGGAAAATTCTTCATAACTCTGTGTCGAACCCTAATCTATCTAATGAATTTGAACTTCTTTGAATCTTCTCTACATTTGCCCACCTCTCTATGGTGAATTTGAACAATATCAACCCTTGATATCCGCGTGAGCCTGAGCCCAAGCCCTCCTCTGCTCACCTTCGAGCTTCTGCAAGAGGAAGAGCCTTCACCATCACGAGAGGACCTGAGTAAGAGTTTGGATTGATAGCTCGAGGGCCTGAGGAAGAAATGTCTTTTGTAAGTGTAAAGTGTCCAATTTTTTTCTAGGCTTCTATAAGTGTAAGTGTAAATTGCCAATTGTTGCAAAAAAATCTTTTTATAAGTGTAAATTGTTGCCACAAGTCTTAGGATTCTAGTCTTATGGTTCCTGTTGGCTCACTATTGTTAGGTCCATACAATGTATGAATATGCTCAGAATAGTGAATCAAAACTCATCTTCCTTCGTGGAACCTATACCACTGTAGGTAATAATATTTCCAATTCGACTTATATGCACTAGAATTTTGATAACCTAAGATAGATTTGTAAAGGAATTCCTGGCTCCCTTCTTTCCAATGGACTAAAGTTACTCTTCTATCTTAGACTTGCTAGATATATTGCTTTCATCATGCCTAATATATATTCATATAATTCGGACTTGATTTCATATTATGCACAGGTATATAAGATGGGTTTTAGTCCTCTTATAGTAGGACTTATGCTTAGAACAACCCTTCAATGAAACTTGATATCTATACCTCAGAATTTCAGACCTTTGACAGTGGCTTTAATGAATATTTTTTGCTCAAGACTGAAAGGAGATTAGGCACTTTTTCTACGGTTAATGGAGATGCCAATAAGTAGGTATTTTGACTCCTTATTTTGCACATACTTCAGATCAATTGAATTACTAAACCTTACAAATTCATATGTTTTAATGAAAATATCAAACCTTGTAAGGTCACCCTAGACCCTTGATATCCTTGTGAGAATACTCGGCCTTCCTCGGGCTTCTTAGAGTTGATTTTTGGTCCTCTAAACATAGACCACATTTTTTGATCTACAAGGAGTATGATAATTGAGTTATATAAACATACCAGAGATTTGGACTTTTGAGGTTGCATAGAAATTCGGATCCTTCTAGAGTGATCACAAACCATAAGAAAATATGCTAAGAACTTCGATATCTAGCTATATAGATTTGGCCTTGAGTGATCTCTCTTACTTGTTATTTGTTCTTTGAAGACACTACCTTTATCCTTAAAAAATTTCTTTGTTGACTAGACATAGATCTACAGTCATATTACAATGGTTAGGGATTTTTATACTTCCTAGAATTATGATCTTTTTCCTCTGGGAGATCTTTTTAATTTGCTTCCTTCCTTTTAAATTTGTTGGACCTAAGGCATTGATCAAGTTTCTTATACTATGTTTGGGTTCTTATTTTAATCCATATAATGTTTTCACTAACTTGCAAACCTACACTTTTCACCTTTGGTAATAAAACATTATGGTTGATCCATATAAACTCTATCCATGTCTTCAAAAGAACATCCATTTAGTGGACATACTACCTAAAGATTTTCTTTGAAAACTAAAAAACATGACAATAAATTAAGTTGTGGATGCAAAGGTATCTTCATAGTTTATACCTTATTGTTTTTCCTTCTCCATGTTGTATCCCACTGTTAGAAATCAACACTCACAACGAAGAGATAGAAGGAGACCTCATTATGCATTTTTATTATGGAGGACCACGCATAAGAATACATTTTCATGAATATGTAAAATCATTTTTATGTATTTATCATAAGGAATGTATCACCTAATTATGCTTTAATACATCATTATGTCATGGAATTATTTATACTAACTTTTCTTGAATTTCTTAGAAGTCACCTTGAAATATAAACTGAAAAATTTCACCTCAACCTTGATATTTTCTAGATCTATTTCTCATGAAATTTAAACCTTATGGATGAACATAAAGCATGACTTATAGTAATATATATTTCACTTATATCCAACTAGATACATAAGGAAACCCAATAAAATAAAAATAAAATGAGTGTATTTCAAGGGAATTTATTTACTAGCACTTAGGGCATTATTCCCAACATATGTTATATCTAAAATTATTTATTACAACATATTTAATATAGACATAAATATTCCCACCTAACTTCCATATATTTTCCAAATTTGTTAACAAAATATGTTCATTATCATGTAAAATCAACATGCATAACTATCTCTAAAAATTACTCAATTATTATGAGAACACAAGTTGAAAATTAGATCTACAAGAAGGAAAAGTGATAGCAAGGAAATATTCATATATACATAGGATGAAGTTACAAGTAGATACCAAAAACATAATACAAGCCAATATGACTCATGTTGTTCAAACCATAGCTAGGTCATCCACCATATACAACAAACCCTAGTCACAAAATTGATCTCTTAGCTAGGAATAACTCCCAACCATAGTTGGTTGTGTCACCAAATATTGACAAATAGAAATCATACACATTGTCAAATCCACTTTGGCACCTGCACTTACATCTCATAAGTGCACAAGAGGAAAACAGATAGTCTCCTTCTATCTTCTCCACATCAAGCACTCTATATACCATTTCCCAAAATAATTTAAATACCAAGAACTTATCCAAACATACTACCTCCATTTAATGTCTTCTTATTCTATTGTTCCAAGTATCAAGGCCATATATGGTTTGGATGTTTATGAGCTTAAGGTTCTTATTGAATTTCTTTAAATGGGTTTCATTTTCCCATATTTTGTGAACTCTCCCTATTTTCTTGAATAAAGAGTTGAAAATCTTGAAACCCCCTCATTGAATCCTTTAAGTTCTTTTATTTATTCCCCCTACTTGTTGTATAGAGTCAATGAAGGTTCCCTTATGGTGGGACATTGATGGGCCATAAAAATTAGCTATTGTGCCTATTTCTTTGGATCTAATTTCCTAGCAAGTTCTTAAATGAGGTGATTCTCCATTTTCACATCTAAGGGGATGGTATTAGCAATTTTCTATAGGATGTCTATTCCCTCTACCATTTCATCAACATTTTTCTATTATCTCACTACTTGGACAACATGCTATGATGATATTCTATATGTGCCAAGCACTATACTTTGTTTTTGTAATAACAAGATGTCTAGTTTTTATGTCATGACTTTATTTCGTAAGAGGAACCATTTTCCTTTTTTATTCAGGCCTCTTATATTCTATGATATAAGTCACATATTTCATCGAGAAAGGTATGGATCAAGGTATTTCATATTTTTAAAGTTTTGTATCTCTTAAATCTCATATACACCTTGTAAATTTTGATGTGTAATGAAATAACAATTTGTGGATAATTTTATTGTGTTTAGGGTTTTTGAAGGGTTTTTCTATGAAAAACATTATTCTTGTCAAGGAAGAGGTTCTTGATCCAAGCATGGGTCCCTGTTTAGATGATGATGGTGTCTAGCTAATAGGATTCTTGGATGAATATCTCTCCAAGGATCATATTTCTTATAGCTAGTTATCATAATTATGTCATTGCAAATATCAAAAAACCACTCTAACAATGATACAGGGTTATATCATGGTGACATGATAGAGATGAGTAATTATTCTCTAACAATTCCTAACATTTCCACTCATGAATTTGGCAGTCTACATCCACCATCATTTGAGATTAATGATTGGCCTAATACTTCTCATGTGGCACTTAATGTGAATGTTTTTGTGGGTATCGGTGTCCATAACATGGCATGTAGCATTATCTCAATGGAAGGTGGGTCAAATTGTATGTTTGGCACTCTTCGTCCTTCCCCTCCATCGGAGTGGGATTAGGTATTGAGGAACATAGAGGTTCATTACCTATTCCAAGACCAAGTCATAATATTCATTGGTATAGGACAAAGCTCATCAAATCCCATGGGAATAGTATTGCTCTTATGGTGGGAAAGGAAATTTATCTTTATCAAGTTGAGGAATTTCTCAACAAAACATTATTTGGTAAGTTATTCAATTTATGTGTTAATAGGTCATTTGTCTTTGTGGATGCAATAATATGGGTTTGCTTTTCTCATGTATAGCGCCATTAGTCATTTCATTTTGAGAGGATGGTATGGTTTTATCCTTTGGTATGATGAGGAATAATGGAAGATATTGGCCCAAATGTGGTTTATGAATCATTGTTTTCTTGGGCTTATACTATAGCACCATTTTTTGATGTGTGTATATGTATAAATCATATAACGTTTTGATTTGGGTAAAATTTCCCAATATCCCATTTGAAATTTGGAATAATGTATGTATTAAAGCCATAGGATATGAAATTACATCCTATATTATAGGTGATTATGGGTATGTAGAGAATAAATTCAGATTCTAGTTGATATCAATGCTAGGTAGGGTTTATATGAATTAATCCAAATTTTTAGTGGTGATATTTCCTATACTCATATTCTTAACTATATGAATGTGTCATTTGTTGTTCTAGATTCCATGCGGTGGTCCACTGAATGATGGATTGTTCTTGACTTTCCGTTACTTGACATCATGGGGTGGGTATGTGTAATGGAGAATTTCATCCCAATGACATGAATGAGGATAATTCACCTAGAGTAGTTCCAGTTGTCGACAATGGACATATCGTTATTGATCTAGTCAAGGATATGGCTCTTGTGACTCATCATATGAAAATGTTTATTGCGACATAGCCAGAGGGAGGAGTTACATAGGGTTGTGGTATGATAGAAAATATCAATCAAGGCCTCATCATTAGTGATATCTCCGTGTCACTTTTATTTAGTATTCTTGGGCTATGTTAGGGAGAGGAAAAGATAGGGAACTTTTGGCTTCATAGTGGGACAAAATGGTGATGACATGGGATACTTTTGTTTGGCCTAGAGATATGAAAAGTATGGAAGGATTTCCTATCTCTTCCATTTCTTCTAATAATTTGGGGGTATTGATTTGGTATTGCACAATTTGTATAGTCTAAGGAAATTTTAGGTTTTAACCTTGTACATAAAGTACCTGTAGGCAAATTCTAAAAAACAGAAAATAAACAATGACGAGAATATAAAACCAATATACATATATTTTCTCGTGGATCCCAAAACCGGGACTACTAGATTGATTTTTCATTATCTTCCTTTCAATGTTACAATACATATATATATACATGTTGAATAATTCATAAACCCCAATCCATTAACCTTGGATTAGAACCTAATTGTAGTTCCCTGCAAATTTTTACTTGTAAATTCAAAAGCTTATGTGATATGCTAAAACAGAAGACAAAAACCTACTCTACTCATCAACGGAAACCAAAATTGATCGATGAAAACACTAAGCAGAAAGGGAAGAATTTAAATCACACATAACACAATATTTTTCTAGGGAAAGAAACTGCTCAAAAACCTTACTATCTATATTGCATTAATGTTTGTTTAAGGGATCTTGACCCAGGTTCAAAGTGTACTGCGCACCAACAAAACCCTCAACCACGGGCCCTTTCAGTAACAACCTGCAAGCAGATTGCAGTCTCACCTGAATCAGTTATGGGAGGTTGAAGAACTAGGTTTCTACAGCCAGAGGGATATGCGCATTGTGGCATATGTGTGTTTACTTATGTTTTATACCTATCTACAACTTTTCATACATAAATAACTTTGCACTGATGATTTATTTCACAGATTTGCACTTATCACATAAACATATTAGAGAATAGTATAACATGTATGCTTTCACATAATTTAGTAAAAATCATGCATAACAGTATCTATAACATAAATAATGAACACAGATACACAAGACTTCATCAAATCCTCTTCTTCTTTATTAAGATGGATCTTTCAATACATAAACTTCTTCGACCTGCACACCCAGCTACAGGTGGTCTACATACTCAGCTGGAGACTCTTTCAGGCCTCTGCACACTTAGCTGCAAAACCTTCCCTTAAGGCCCAAAATACATACTAAAGACAGAAAATATGACTAATTCATCAACATCAGATCTAACTTTTTCCCTCTCCTTGACAAAGTATTACATCTCCTTATATAGACTCCATTACTACAAAACTATGGTCCACATGCTATGGATCTGACAAAACAATGAACTAACACCCAATGCCCGTTACAAAATAAGGGGCTTTGACCCACCCCAAAGCCCCTAGACACTGTACGATGAATAGAAATTTGTGAGCTCCGCACACTCTGCTTCTCAAAATGCAGATTCTTTGACCAAAATTGGGCCAAAGTTTGGGTTGCGCCCAACAGGCCCCCAACACTCAGATGTGACTCGTTCTGAGTCACTCAGTGATAGTGCCCTTGATCTTCACTACAATACCATTGTAGACTGCACTGTACTACTGGATTATTCTTGTTACTTGTTTCTCCTCGTGGTGCACCTCCTCCAGCAATGCCTCTATAGTTGGACCAACAATCTTCTGTAGTACTTCTTTCTCCCTTTTCTTTAACTCCTTGAGCCTTCCATCCACTTCCTATGAAAGTTGGAGGGCCTCATCCTACCATGGATGAGTCCTTTCTTGTAAGATCTACTTCTTCCTCTGAAGATCTTCTATTTGTTTTTGGAGGTTCTTTCCTTCAGTAATATTGGCATGCCTCTGCAAGACTGGTAGGGTCTTTGCAATTGCTAGGATCTCTTCCCACCTCTTTTTCTTCACGTGTAACTCCTCCTTGGTCTTCTAAATATTTGGATCCTCCTACAGTGAGGTCCAAATTTTCATAGTTTCATCTAGCATCTTCCCACATTCTGCCACTGTGTCGGAGATGCCTTTCAGTGCAGAATTTAAATCCTTCTCCCTATGCTCTCGTACTTCTGGTGGTGTGGATGGTTGCAACCTTATTTACAGCTCAGAAATCTTCACTTTATATTCAAATTTCATCTTCGTGATCATATTCTTTGATTATTTTATCGCGAGGGTGAGCTTCACAACCTTCTCTGCTAGTGGCTCCTCTTCACAAACCTTCACGTCTGGAACTGTGCTACAAGTGTTTCTAATGGATTTTTCCTGTTGTTTTTTTTGTTTCCATGCCTCTTCTCTTTTCTTAGCCAACTGATCCAACTCCTTTTTCAGTGAAGCTTTCTCCTTTTCCACCTAATTGGTCAAAATCAAAGTTCGATGTTCTTGCTCTTGCAGCTTAGTTGTTATGCTCTCATGGAATTCATGCAGTACCTAAATCGACAATGCAACAATGTTCATGTTGACATTGCTCTAGGCTTTAGCTCATTCCTTGTCCTCCGGTGCTTTGAATTGTAGTGCGCTAGCAGGCACCTGCAAAATCCTAGTGCTAAATTTTGTCTCTATTCATCACTCTGCCTGCAGTGGTTGAGTCGTCTTCTCTAGTTGTCTTGATGCCTGCGGCAGTGCCTTCAATTCTCTGATTCCCTGTTGAACCTTGGTCAATATCTCTCTATAGTGATCATCAATTCTATCCTAAGTCTTTGTTGTTACCTCCTGGACCTTCTCCTCTATCTCGTCGATGTCCCCATCAGTTAGGAAAAGTGGTATAGAACCCCTAGATTTGTTCGGCTTCTGCTTTTTCCTCATGTCTGGCATGGTTGTTGTAGGTACCCTTTTTTTAATGATGAATGGTGACTCCTCTAATACTCCTTCATCGTTGAGGGGCTCCTGAGTACCATCTTCATGTTCTAGCTTTGTCTCTTCCGTGCCTTGTTCTTTTTCTGTATCCTTTTGACTCAGACCTGCATCCTGCAGAGTACCCTTCTCTATTCCAATGTCTTCACTAGGTGGAGTCATCCACTCTATTAACCAACATTGTACTACTGCGAGTAATTCATCCTTGGTTGCAAAATATGGAAATGGGTGCCATGTCCTCATCGGGTCCCTCCTTCCCTTCACATAGACTTGATGGAAGTGTGCTTTAAAGTCCAAGATTTCCTATACAGACTAGGTGACATCCTTGGGTGTTGATTCACCACCATGTGTAAATCCATTGATAGAAGTACGAAGAAAATCCTATTTTCCATTGGATGTGACGAATCCTTAGTATGCCACAGGGAGGCATAACCTGCGGCTTCAAAAATGTCTTCTTCGATGGGAGGAAACTACGAGTCCTTTAGCTCCCTCCATGAAATTTAGTGCAAAGATGATGATTAACCACACATAATGAAACATCTTCCCTTCCTCCTGTGCTTCCCTACAGTCTACCAAAAACTCCTTACATAAATAGGTTGCCTAGTTAAACTAGACCTCGACACTGTACTACACAGCCAAAGTAACCACCGGTGTGGGGACCTCGTTTTCTTTGCACTTCCACATGATCCTCCCTACTAAGATGTGCGGAGCAAAGTGCACCCCTTGGTCGTTGATGGAGTTAATGTCATACTCGCGCGATTTCTTCACTATTCCAAATTTATCCTTCATCGTCTATGCCATCGCCTTGTCTTGATTCTTTCCCACAAACTCTTATACATTGTCTTTTCCTTAGTGAGACAATCATGTAATCCTTCGTATCAACATTTTGTCGATTGAGATCCTTGTCCCCAGCCAGAGGCATCCATCATGTACTAATGTGAGAAGTTTTCACACACAAGTTGTACTGGATGTGTTTCTATCGAAGTGTGTCACATTTAGCATATTAATCAGGTGGCTCTCTGCAATCTTGCAGCCCACCGGTGTGGCTCTAACCTTGTAACTCCACTTTCTGTATAATATACTTGCTACAGGTATCTACACAGCTCAAACTATGGGTAATTTCTCTGATCATTGAAATCCCAGTCCTCCATATTCAGATGTGGGATCTTCCCCAACACTTCGATGTCAAACAGAACTTCCACTAGTAGCAATGGAGTGAACATGCCAAACTTTTCATCTTTTGGGTCCTTGACCAGCTTAGCACTCAGTTTTCTCAGTAGCATGTAAGGTGGGAGGACAGAGGGAATTTTTGCGCCCTCTGCCTCCATCCGGTGTAATTCAACCTCCTCTTCACTGTCATGGATATGTTGCGTACCTTCTGCAACATTGGATTCTTTCCCTTTTGTGCAAGTTTCTTGCCCTTGTCTTCCCTATTCTTCTTTCGCAGCTGTTTCTATGTATTATTCCTTGTTGATGTTCTTAGTTCTACCCCAGAGACCTCAGCTGGCCTCTTTTCCTGTTGCTTCTATGGTTTTTCTTCTATGGGTACCTGTCATGCAGAAAGAGTTAATCTTGCGGACAAAACCAACCTCCCTAGAAGCCTAAGACTTTCTAGTGACAAACAAGACAATTAAGAGCAATCCTTTTCTAAACATGCATTTATCACACGAGAAATCAAGTGTTTTAGATCCTACCTGTAGTCCAATGCTGTTGTAGTAGTCCAGCCTCGTCGATCCGGATGAGCTCCTCCTTCACTTCGAAACCTGCATTCACTAACAATCAAACGATTACATAGCACCTGAATATCCCATAAATAAAACATATTCAACATACAGACCCCAAGGAGTATATGAAACAACTCATTAATAACAAATTGTTGAGAAGAATGGACTTATTTGTATTAATAGGAAACAAAAGAAACCATTACAACCTGAGCCTTGGTGTTGTGCAAGTTCCTTCCAGGGTCCAACAAGAGTTTTCCTTTACTTTGATAAGCTCACCCACTTCCAAATGAAACAAGAAAGGATGTTAATCTCTCCTCACAAGCTTCTACAAGGAAGTCCTAATTCCAGCAGCATCTACCCTTTGGAATATTCAGCTTTCAACCTCTCCTCCTCTGGCCCAATGCCTGTATTTAAAGTGTTCTAGAGGAAGTTAATCAGGTCCAACATCAATGGGATACTCCCTCTTTTGGATGGGGTAGCTCCTCTCTTGATGGGATAAGTTCCTCTTTCATAGGGATGCATGAACCATCTGGAGGCGCTCAATACACGTCAAACAATCTTCTAGAATACACTAGAAATGACCACAAGTAACTTTTTTAAGATGAAACTCGCGCCTTTTGACCTTTACAGGACTACACACCCATCCCTTGACTTACAGAGCGTATAAGTGTGCAGGTACAATGAGCTTGCGATGCGTACATGCAGGCAAGGTAGAGAGAACCTGCGTACCCAGAGATAAACATGATTTTAAATGACTTTCTCTCTTTCTTGAAGTTTGACATGGAGAGCAGAGGTATAAGGCTTGACAAGGAGGATAGCATGACTGTTGATGGAGCCATACTAACTGCAAATAGTCATGGTGACAAATTTTAGTGTTACAGATTGCCCCCTAAAGTGCGAAGCCTGTAATAGATAAGGGTTTTATATCATCTAGGAAGGGTGAAGTACTTTATCATTTCAAGGATTATCTCATGGAGAGCCCAGTCAGAACCTGCAATTTTCAACACAAAATACATATATAAGATTATATCATCGCTAAGGTAGGCATTCCCATACTCAGATCAAAAACTTTAACTAACAGACTAACTACTACTCTGATACAGGAATGATTTCATAATACATCATAATCATAGACTCATGTAGACACAGTATGGACAGCCATCTGTTTATAATTGGTCTACAATATAATGAATACAAAACTCCTCGCAGCCTGGATGGTGGAAACTAGATCCAGGGTCTTCATCTCTACTTCCCGAATTGGTACGATTCTAGCCATGTGAATAAATGAATCGATGTCGAACATGGTGGAAACCACTTGATTACCAGTCAATGATGAAA
>APFE031188496.1:0-10369 GCA_000404065.3 Pinus taeda
CTTCAGTGGGTATAACCAAATACAGATTTCCCCTGAAGATCAGGATAAAACTATTTTTACTTGTCCTTGGGGAACGTTTGCCTACCGAGTTTTACCTTTTGGTTTATGTAATGCCCCTGCCACATTCCAAAGAGCTATTCTTAGCATATTTGCAGATCTAATAAATGAAGGATTGGAAGTATATATGGATGATTTCACTCCATACAGAGAGGAGTTTGATCCAGCATTGGAAACACTAGGAAAAGTCCTACAACGCTGTATAGCTACCAGGCTTTGTCTAAGCCATGAAAAATGCTACATGATGATGACAGAAGGACTTATTCTAGGAAACTATATTTCAGCAGCGGACATTCAGGTAGACCCAGCCAAAATCCAAATACTTTTGCTTATTCCTACTCCTACTACTCAAACAGAGGTATGTAGCTTTCTTGGATTCTCTGGTTATTACAGAAGATTTATAGAACATTATTCACGTATTGCTGCACTATTGTATGCACTAAATGGTAATATTGATTTCCTTTGGACAGAGAAATGTGAACATGCTTTCAATGACCTGAAAAAGCTTGTATCTACAGCCCCAGTCCTTCGCGGACCAAACTGGGATTTGCCATTCCAGATATCATCCGATGGCTCAGATACAGCCATTGGAGCGGTCCTTGGCCAGGAGGAGGATAGAAAACCATACGCTTTTACATTAGCAAAAATCTATCCCCTGTTGAATTAAATTATACTGTAACTAAAAAGGAATTTCTAGCTGTTATACATGCTATCAATAAATTCAGACATTACATCACTGGATATCCCGTTATCTTGTACACAGATCATTCTGCTATAAAGTATTTAGCAAATAAACCTGTCACAAATGGCAGAATAACCAGATGGCTGATTTTATTGCAGGAGTTTGACATTACAATCAAGGATCGACCTGGCAAAGAAAACCCGGTAGCTGATTTCCTCTCAAGAATGCCAAAACCAGTCGATGCAGCAACAGTTGAAGATCAGTTTCTAGATGAGCATCTCTTTGCTGTTGTTGTTCAAACACCCTAGTATGCTGATGTCGCTAATTACCTAGCAGTAGGTAAGTTACCAAAACATCTAACCCCTAATGAGCGGAAACAAATTGTCCAGAGAAGTACCAGATTTTCCTGGATTGGAGGTTATTTGTTTCACATAGGGACAGACATGCAAATCAGGAGGTGTGTTCGACAAGATGAAATCTTTGATATATTGAAAGCATGCCATGACCAACCATGTGGTGGACATTTTGCTGATCGCAGGACTGCACATAAAGTGTTACATACAGGGTATTATTGGCTCACAATTTTTAAAGATGCAAAGAAATTTGTCCAAGCATGTGATAGTTGCCAGAGGGCGGGACGCCCTAGTCACTCAGATGAGATGCCCTTGAAACCACAGTTAGTCATCGAACCATTTGAGCGATGGGCCCTTGATTTCGTGGGACCAATCAACCCACCATCAAACCAGAAAACATACATTCTAGTGGCAACAGAATATGTCACCAAGTGGGTTGAAGCAGAAGCCTTTCCCAGAGCTACAGAAGAATCTGTTATACAGTTCCTGCTCCATCTATTTGTGCGCTATGGCCTCCCTAGAGAGATAATCACAGATGGAGGGCCACAGTTTGCTGGAAACAGAATAGCAGCAACACTCAACAATTATCATGTTCAGGATAAAATGACCACCCCATATCACCCACAGGCAAATGGGCAAGTAGAAAGCAACAACAAGATAATAGAAACGATTCTAACTAAAACAGTTGCATCACATAGACGCGATTGGGCTACCAGACTACCAGAAGCACTGTGGGCTTATAGAACAACATGGAGAAGCACCACTAGCCACTCACCTTACCATCTCATGTTTGGAAAAAAACCTATCTTTCCTATAGAATTTGAAATCCAGACATTACGAACAACACAAGAAGTGGGGTTAGACTTAACCGAGGCGCAAACTAATCGATTGCAACAGATTAATGAGCTGGATGAAATTAGGTTCTCTACACTTCAACACACTGCCCTGATACAGCAGCAAAGAGCTAAGTGGCATGATGCTCTCATAAAAAACAGAGTCTTCCATGAAGGAGACTGGACTCTTTTATATGACTCTAGATTTCAGGACTTCCTCGGGAAACTCCAGACTCGTTGGTTGGGACCATTTGAAATTTAGAAAGTACATGACAATGGTACCCTCACACTGATTACCATTGATGGCTCTGGGTATACCTTTAAGGCAAACGGCCATCGAGTCCGTCTCTATCGCAAACCACTTACCGGGGAGTCCTTCTGCCAGCAATTACGCCAAGATTCAGATATGGAGATCTTACGGGAGGAAGACAAGTCTCCTCCACCAGTAACTCACTAAGAAGTTTACTTTTCTTTACAATTTGTATATAATTGTTAGAATTTTTTTTGTACATATTTTTTTTACAACATGTTTTGATTTTTGCTGTTCCTTTTCCAAAAGGAACAACACTTGTGATTTTTGTTGTTCCTTTTCCAAAAGGAACAACACTCATGATTTTTGCTGTTCCTTTTCCAAAAGGAACAACACTTGTGATTTTTGCTGTTCCTTTTTCAAACGGAACAACACTTCTGATTTTTGTTGTTCCTTTTCTAAAAGGAACAACACTTGAGTATTTTTGCTGTTCCTTTCTAAAAAAGAACAGCATTTGTGTGTTTTTGCTGTCTCCGAAAGAAACATCACTATTTGATTTCTGCCGGTCTTTTTCCAAAGGAACGGCACTTGTTTGATTTTACTGAACGACACTAGTGATTCCCACTGCTCCTTTCTCCAAACGAGCAACCGTTGTTGTGCCCTTCCTTGAAAGAGCACTACTCATAAGATTTGAAACAACTTGTTCCTTCTCAAGGATGCGGAATGCTGATGATCTTTCGAGTCTTTTTGAATACAACTATCTACTTATGTGATGGAAACAAAAGCACAGTATACAAAAATCGGGAAATCACAAATCGCTATCCTTATAAGTAACTGACATGAATTGGTGAAAGGACGTAAGGAAAAGATATGCTTATTTATCACCTTTTGTTGCCATTGTTCCACTAACTCTATTTTGATTGGTTATCTCTATCATGCTAATTCTTTTATCTATTTTGATTATCATTCGTCAATAAGATCAAAGAGTCTATACCTTCCTATTGGGATTTTAAGACTTCTTCCACCATTCCTACTCTTAAGGAGTGTTGAACCACCCTTTGTGTATAAACAGGAAAGGTTCTCTATTAAAACCAAGAAAAAAACAAATAAGCAAAGTAGTTTTGTCAAATTGTAGGATAGGGAGTCTCATTACGAGCTGGCCTACCATGATCATCAGGATGGAAGCGAAGTGGCTTTCCCACTAGGGCTACCACCCCCGGGAAATGGTCCAAGCAGTATATCAAAATAAATAAATAACCCTTGGAACAGGAGGTCTCACCACGAGCCGACCTGCCCACTATTCGCTCCTTCCTCGTGAATGGCACTATGACTAACTCGTTACCAAGCCTGCATAGTGGCCTATAGTTTTGACATTACATAACACTTCCTCACATACACAAAGGACAATGGTTCCCGGGGTGAAATAAACAACTCTGCCAAGGTTATGGACACCTGTCGGCAGCAGAGCTCTGTTAATGGTATTGAAGTCGTAACCTTTACACCAATGGGTAAGGAAATTATAACCTTTGTATCTTATAACGTGATAATTTAATTACCCAACCATATATCGCATGACTATTTATTACCGCCAATCATTACGGAGCTAGTGACAGTGACCGCATGAGACTCACTAATTATGGCAAATGTCTTATTCTCTAACTTCCATCAACTCACCGCAGTCGCTTACGTATTAAAAGCGATCTAAATTTTTACCTCGATTTCAGTAATACACTGTTTTGGGGACATGGCATATTTTCATAAGCTGTTCCATAAAGGCCTCGCGGGAGAAGCAGACGCTGCTCCTTTATTTGACGGCTGGGACAGCCTATCATATTAAGGGGGGGGAGTAACCTCATCATTCCCCAGAATACGTGTCAGCCCGTTATTCGAGAAGATCTTGTACTCGAGCACAGCACGGCTCAACGGTATGATCATTTGCCATTTTTGTTTTCTTCTGCATGAGTCGCTGTTCGAAGTTATTTCCATTTCATACGCCGTTGCATTTGAATTCGAACAAGAAACATGCCACCAGCTTCTCTGCGTCTCAACGAATAGCTGCTGTCCCTTTGAGAATTTGCAAGTGAAGCCATGGGTGGAAGGTCAGTCCGCTGAGAACCACAAACATTGACTGTATCAGCTGCAGCCAGAAGAATCCTGAAGAAAGCAGGATGGTTGACTTACCTCAACCGCCTGAAGGAGTCTAATGAAACTGTAGCGAAGGAATTTTTACAGAACCTATAGGAAGAACACTCCACAATCAGAGGAAAACGAATAGAGGTCATAGACGATATAATAGCAAAAGTCACAGGACTACCGGCCACAGGACCAGTATGGACAATAAAGAAGGAAAGGCTGCAGAAGATTGTCGAAATCTTTCAGGACAAGGGCCATAGTTTAACAGTTCGAGGAAAGGGGGTGCTGCCAGCAACGCTAGGAGAGCCATGGGCGGAATTGGCGAAAATTATTCAAAGCTACATTACTTGCAAGGGCAGAAAATACGTGGTAAGACCACGACATCTAAAACTCCTAGCTGTCTTAAAACAAAAATGTTCTGTGAATTTACCTGCATTGCTCAATTCACTATTGCATGATGTGGCACGAAGTATGAAAAAGGCACAACACAAAGAATCTGTGGTTAGCCACCATGGATTAATTCGCTTGATAGTAAACCATAGTCTTACCCAGCAGCAGAGCAGCTGGGAATAACTAATTGATATTATTAATAAATGGACGACCACATCTGGACGCCCAGAAAAATGAAAACAAATTGATAGCACACCCCAACGCCCTGAGAAACGAAAGAAGGACGCTTGCACAGAAGTGCAAGCTGAAAAACAAGCTGAAAAACAACTTGAGAAACGACCCGACGCTGGTACATCTGAACAACCAGCAAAACGTAGAAAGTTGGCACGGCTTGCAGGGTTACAAGCAGAGCTGAAGAAACCCCGGGCTCGCACGAGCCAAGCAATAGAGATCATAGATGAGCAATCTGTGGAAACAGATACAAAAGAAGAAAGTAACGAGGATGTAGAGCAGTCCACAGGGACAGAGACGGAAGAAGAAAACAGTAGGGAAACAGAGCAGTCCGCCGACGCAGAAACAAAAGAGGAAAACGAAGAACAGTCAGCGGAAACAGAAACAGGAGGAGAAGAAGAACAGGATGAAGAAGAAGGAGATGAGAAAGAAGACGTTGAGCGGCCTGAGCAGGAGGAAGGAATGGAACAACAGGGAGGAAGCCTAGTACAGAACTCGATAGGGGAAGATGAATTGGCCAATATTCTGGCCAATATGGGCGAGTATGGCCAGCCCTTGAGTCCATCCAACCTCCAGGCTGAAGAAGAAACCCAGGAAAAAGATGCACCCAAGGAAGTGCATACAGAAGAAGCAGAAGTAGAAATTTCACCCGTCCATGATGAGAAGGAAATAGAAAATATCAGGCAGGAACAGCCCGTTCCTAGTCAGAAGGCACCAGAGGAGAGTCCGGAGGAAATAAGGGCAGAGGAAGAATTGGCCCAAGAAACAACAGAGCCAAGTAAGGTTCTTACCCCGGATCAGCCACCTCAAGAAGAAAATCCGGAAATTGGCCACAGTCCAACCCACAGCAAACAGTCTGCTGTTCTTTATGAGAAGTTAATGGAAATAAGGGAATTACAAAAGGAAAAAGGGACACTGTTAAACATGATAGTCAGGCTTCACCAGCAGATTAGGCTTCTAAAAGCAAGACAAAGGGGGGTAGGGACCTCAACAAGAAAAGGTTCAGCCACACCAATAAGACCCCGTAAGAACAAGAGGCGAAGGACCAGGAGTCATTCCACTACTCAAAACCCTAACAGAAGCCAAACTGCTGTTCCTAATGAAGCAAAAAGACAAACTGCTGTTCCAATTGAAACAGAAGAACAAACTGCTGTCCCAATTGAAACAGAAGAACAGACTACTGTTCCATTTGAAAAGGAACAGCAGTGGGCTAGAGTTCGTGTTAAAATTGAAAAAGATGATAAGGTGGTTCAGACGGAGGCACCACCTTCGGGAGTAATAAGGGTTATGAATTCAAAGCAGCGTAATAAGAAAGACCAAGTAAAACTCCCAGCCTCCATGGATGCATGGAAAAAGGACCCAAAAACAAGAACCCTTCACCATCATTTGAAACAGGCCCAACAAGAAGCAGAAAAGCTCAGGGAGCAAATGGTCCCCCGCGAAAAATATGAGGAATTACAGCAGCAGTTAAGGAACGTCAACCTGTCAGAAAGCCAAGCCTTCGAAGGATGGTGAAAGGAGCAAGAGAAAGTTGCCAAGGTAACCCGTAGATTAGATGTAGTTATTAAACAAATGGATACCTTGTGTGCTCTGTACAATGATGCCCTAGCATGTAGAGCCCCTGCCAAAAATTATGCCCTGTTTCTAATGGAAAGATACTTACAATTGAAAATAAAGGCCGTTAGGGCAGGTGCTCCCATAGAAATTAACACTATAGACGATTTTATAAACTGTTGTAAGCATTATGGGGTAAAAGTACAAAGGTTATTGTGTGAATTTTACCTGCATAACCTTGTACTAGAATAAGAGACTGAGCTGAACCCCGGCCCTTTTGTTGGAGATATTCAATTACAAGCATTCATTTCATTTGCAGTCAATCAAATTAAATGGCTCAAAGCCTACAATGCATTTCAGAGACAAGAAAACGGATTAGACCTATGGGTAAGAGCTGAGCCTAGAGACCCGGAACAGTTATGGAGAAGTCATAGAAATCTCATGAGGATTCCAGGGGTGATTGAGGCACTAGGACCCATGCATGAATCAATCATTCGACAAGGGCTTGAGTTCTTTGCTTCTATGAAAGACCCTGCCATTGAAGCAGCTAAATTTCGATATCGAGTATCTAATCCAAACATTCAGCTCAGAGAGCCATTTAAGTATGAAAATTTCAAGCTTGCTGCTAACCGATTCCCCCTCTATGGTGAATTTGTTTTGAGGGCAGGGCCATCCTGGTTAGGATATAGGTTCCGGAGTCCGATCATTTGGCATCCTGCACCCAGATACCAAACCCTGTATGAGATGCCTGAGGGCCAGACAAGCCATTTCTTTGATCATCTAGTTTCGCATCATGGGTGTAGGCCCCCACACTAGATTCCATCTCCAGCCTACTCCCTCACTGCTCTGCATGTCAACTATAATGTTTTCGTGAGGCCATGAAAAAGGGTAAGCTGGGGGATGTGTGGAGTACCAAGGAAGGTATGTTTCGATGGTCATTTTGGTATCTTTTGATGAAAACTCAAAAGCCTTTTGCATGGGAAACTTAGATAATTATAAGAATTTATAACGAAACATGAGAGATTAATGAGAAGCACTGATAATCGTCATTTCTATGTGCAGGAGGGAGGAAAAGTGGAAGGTGGCCATTCCAAAAGTAAAGATAAAGACGAGCTAACTGCAGTCCCTTTGACGGAATACCGGAAGCGAACCAGATTGAAACAGATCAACCGAAGAAAGGACGAGGAGATACCAGCACAAAACAGAAGAGGGAAGAAGTAACACAACATTAATGATTCTGCGAATCCCTCAGGATCTTAGATCCCGAGGGATCGCTGTTTTACCTATTTCTGTATCTAGATGTCTCCGCCATTTCTCCTATAAAAGGGATAGCACTGTTGGCTACGGGGGTGTGTAATTCTTTTAAGAAAGATTAGGACTATGATCTTTATGCTCTGTTGAAGACTTGAGTTCCTGTAATTTTATTGCATGCTTTAATACAGACTTGTTCACTTTTTATCTTTGAGCCTGGATCCATCTTAAGCGGTGTACCCCTGGAGGCTAAGGGCCCGGCCCTGGAGGACACTTGCTCTTGTATTATTATGCGTGGTTTCCGTGTGGTTTGTTCATAGACGTAATCTGGTAATCTGCTGTGTTTTGAGAATATTCTATTACATGCTCTGTTGTGATTAACCCATTTCGTGTTCTTGAACTTTATATCGATGCTATGTTATTTTACCAATTCTTTAAGTATTGATTAATCTCTGCAGGACACTATTACTCTATTACAGAATTCTTCACGATTGTGTTTTGCATTATAACAAGTCATCTGGAAAGGTCTGTTTCACATGGTTATCGAATGTGACTATTCTTTATTGTGAGATGCAATCGTATGCATTTTAGCAGAAGCAGATTAAGTATGTTGTGTTTCTAAGGTTTTATAGTATTGTTCCATCATATAAGATTGAGGGATTTGTGTTTTGATTAGCATGGTTAAATAGAGTTGCAGCTTAAAGAACTCGGTTATTGCTTATTTCGATTGCTGTTATATTCCTGAACTGCTGTTCCATTTATTTGCTGTTCCATTTATCTGCTGTTCCATTTATTTGCTGTTCCATTTACTTGCTGTTCCATTTATTTGCTGTTCCATTTCAAATTGCTGTTCCATTTCTAGATTGCTAATTTGCTATTTCTTGAGGACAGACTTAGGCTGTAGTGGACCCCAGCATCTGCTACTTGGTCCCCAGACCTCTGATATGCTCCCATCAGCTATGAAAGGGATGTGTTATTGCTACCAAGCCCTTGGCTGATGTGCTGTTCTATTTCATTGCCATTTCCTTTTGAGTCTAAGGCCTTGGCCTCCTCTCGTCTCTTACCAAAGCTTTGGAAAAGATTCGTTGATGACATGGGTGTTGTCTGGTCTCATGGTCCTGATGAGCTAGATCATTTTTTAGTCATCTCAATAACCAGTCCGCCGCCATAAAATTCACAATGGAGAAGGAAGACAATGGTTGTCTTCCGTTCTTGGATGTTCTCATCTCTAGGAAGGTTGATGGTTCCTTTTCTCATCAGGTGTTTAGAAAGAAGACGCATACTGAGCAATACTTGCATGCTTCTTCCCATCATTTCCCCGCTCAGAAGTTAGGGGTTCTAAGCACTCTTGCCACCCGTGCTGTTAGAATTTCGGATGAAGGGAGCTTGGAATCAGAGAAGGCTCATCTCCTAGATGTCTTTGAGAAGAATGGTTACAATAGACACCTGGGTTGAAAAGCCTTCCTAAAGGCGAAGAAGGAGCCTTCGGTCCAAAGAGATCCTAAAGATCGTGTCATGGGGGTTAACCTGCCTTACATCCAAGGGACCACTGATAGGATTGCGAGGATTCTGAGGAGGTTCGATGTGCCCGCAACTTTTAGGTCTCTCAGTACGATCCGTGGCTCCCTCAGGTCGGTAAAAGATCCTATCGACCCTAAAGACATGAAGGGCGTCTATGTCATTCCTTGTTCATGTGGGACACCATATATTGGTGAGACAGGTCGCTCTATCAAGCAAAGGATGAGCAAGCATTCGGCTGACTTAAGGCATGGGAGGGCCAAGTCCTCAGCCCTGGCTGAACATGTCGAAAAGACTAAGCATCATGTCTGTATTGAAGAGGCTCAAGTCATTGCTAAGGTGGCGCAGTTTCACCATCGTAAATTTAGAGAGGCCCTGGAGATAGAGAAAAGGCCGAAGAATCTAAATAGGGATGATGGCTGGAAGATTAGCAGTTGCTGGGTCCCAGCCTTGTCTTCCTAGCCTCCTCTATCCCTCATTTATAAGGTCTTGGGGTTGATTATGGGATTGGTCCTTTAACCCTTGGGTTTTTATATTTTCATTAGTTAGCTTTTAATCCTTTTTATATTCGCCTCTCGGATTCCTAATATTATATTGTATTAATATAATTTGTTCCCTTATATTATCTTATTTACTTGGTATTATTCATTAATATGATCTTTATAAATTTAATGTCGACCCTATTACAATCATTTGTGGGAATATTAATATTCAAGAAGTAATTTGATAAATTATTTCTTTTTCTTGATTTCAATCATGTATATTTTTATATTATGAATTTATATAAATATTATACTATTAGTATTATCCTTTTATAGCATCATATACAATTATTTAATTATTAAATAAACATAGTAAATTATTAATTAATTATAAAATTATACTTTGGCAAATGGACCTTAGATTTAAATGATAAATAAATAGTATTATTAAATAAATATATGATGTACCAACATTCATTTTTTGGTACATATATATACATTTATTAATAAACAAGTACACTAATAAATAATACTTTAGTTATAGAATTTACCTAATTTAACTAATTTCTAAGAATAACAGTAATTTAATATATCTAGAATATTATGTGTAGTATTATTATTGGAATAATAAATTA
>APFE031188496.1:15408-85216 GCA_000404065.3 Pinus taeda
TCCTTTTTGGGATTCCTATGGTTACATGTATTGATGGTGTGTTTCTCTTTGTACTTGTAAGTTTTTTATGTGAATCATCTTCCTACTTTTTCTTCTGCAAATTAGGCAAATGAAGTGTTAAGGTAGAATTCATGGTTGCTATGCTCTGCCTTTAAGTTTGCTTAATATCAATGTTTTCAGCTGTTTAAGGAGAATTCAAGGTGATTTCTTACTCTCTTTAGCTCTGCACCAGTCATTGTCATCCATCCAAATCTTTCAAAGGCATCAATACAGTCTCCTACCTCGCCCCAAAGAACCCCCTGCGAAAACTGTGTCCAATCCCCGCACCCAAAATTGCATTTCCCCAATTTTCCACCAAAACCCTAAAAATCCCAAATCAAAACCTTTTTTATCAGTTTACTAGCCTAAAATCAATGTTCTTTATTACTTATCTCTGCCCGTTGAAGATCTTTGTCGAGATAGACCAGAGAGAGACCTCTCTTGCCCCGTAGGGCTAGCTACGAGGCTAAGTGGTTTGATGTTGCCTTGGAGTTTACCTTTTTCAGCCTGACGTGAAATTTCAAGCACTAACACGAAACTACCATTCTTAATAATGACATGATTTCGAGATTTGAGGAACTATTAGCTAGATGCACTCAAGAAGAAACAAGGATGATGGAAAGAAGAAAGTCCTCAAATAGAAAAAATCCTATTGCCTTCTCCACTCATTCTAGAAGAAGCAACAATCCTGGTCCAAGGAATCAAGGACAAGGGTTCAAGGAAGGAAGAAAAGGAAGGTTCTTAAATCGTAACAAGTTTGGCCACTTCGCTAGAGAGTGTCCTCACAAGGAGTATACTCCAAGAGATGATGACAACAATAATAACAACAACTTCAAGGGCAATGGCAATCAAAGGAACAACAGGTTCAATAATAAAGGAAAAGGGAATGCTCATGCTGCTCGAAATGGAGGTGGTCATACTCCTAAGAAGTCGAGAAAATCAGGTATGATGAAGATAATGTTGTAAAGCAAAGTGAATTTTATCTTATTTCTGCCCTCTCCATCGCCTCTCCTCCAAATACATTGGAGCATTGGTTGATTGATAATGGTGCCTCAAGGCAATTCACTTTGTACAAAGAATCTCTCTCAAGCTTGATTGAAAAGAAGACAAATATGGAAATTATACTTGGGGATAATGCCACTTATCCCGTGAAAGGAATTGAGATCATTACTCTTCACTTAAATCAAGGTCAAACCCTTCACCTACAATAAGTGCTATACGTACTCGACTTAAAAAAGAACTTGGTTTCTATTTATACGATGGAAGACAAAGGTTTTAAGGTGTCATTCATTGATGGGAATGCTTATCTTTGGCAAAGGAATCCAAGAGATGAATTCACTCTAGGATTTAGGGTTGAAGGTCTCTATCAGGTTGGAGGAAGTCCATTGGGAGTAATGATTTGTGACACCTCTCTTCAATCTGAATTATGGCACCGAAGATTTTCTCACCTTCATTTCAAAGCCTTACCCGATGTATGGGAGATGGTCACAGGGATGTTTGAAGGTATTTGTTAGGGGTGTGAAGTTGGAAAACATACAAGGGGACCATTCTCCTCAAGTGAAACTCAAACCACCAATATTCTTCAATTGGTCCATTATGATCTATCAGGTATGTTGCCCATGACATCTTTGGGTGGATATTTGTACTGTGCTATTTTTAAGGATGACTTCTTTCGCAAGATATGGATCTATTTCTTAAAGAAGAAGAACAAAGGATTCAAATGGTTCCTCTCCTTTAAAGCCTTGGTCGAGTATCAAACAGAGAAGAAGATCAAAATTTAGAGGATCGATAATGGGACAGAATATGAGCCTAATGAATTCAAAGACTATTGTAGAGAAGTTGTCATTAAGAGGGAGACTACAACCACATATACTCCTGAAGTATTCAAGACACCCAAGAAGAAGTATTCACTAGTAAGAAACTTGATGATTCTTATTTTAGAATTTTTGGTTGTCCCGTATATTTTCATGTGCAGAAAGAGAAAAGAAACAAACTAGATGCATCTGGGAAGAAAGGAACATTCATGGGCTACAATGAAACTTCCGATGCATATAGAATCTATGTAAGGGAATCAGAATTAAGTCATGATGTCACTTTCGATGAAGATTCTACACTTAGAAATATTCGAGATCTTACTATTCCTAGGAAGGTCAATGATGATGCTGATGCAGAAAAGTAGGATAAATCTTTGTCCAATGAACTGATGTTCAATGTTAAAGGTTTGATGGATCCCATTGATCCACCTCCTAGTGAGCCCTCTACTGCAATAAAGAGGCCTTTGTGGCTTAAATATTCTCTTGAAGATGTAGAGAAATAGGTTACACCAAGGGAGACATTTCGTGAAAGCAAGATGTAGAACAGGTACCAAGGGTACTTAGCTGCCATGAGTACCATTGTACAATTTGAGCCTCGTACATTCCAAGAAGTTGTGAAGCAACAAGTTTGGAAGGATGCAATTAACGAAGAGTATGAATCAATCATGAAGAATGATGTTTGGGATGTGGTTCCTAGACATAAGGATAAGTCTGTGGTCACTTCAAAATGGCTCTACAAGATCAAACATGGAGCTGATGGGAGTGCTGAGAAATTCAAGGCCAAATTTGTAGCTCGAGGATTTTCTCAAAAGGAAGGAGTAGACTATGATGATATATTTGCACTAGTTTCTCGATATGCCATCATTCGTTCGATCATAGCCCTTGCTGCCTCGCAAGGATGGAACCTTCATCAAATGGATGTCAAAATTTCCTTCTTGCATGGTTCAATTAAGGAGGAAGTATATGTGGAACAACCCAAGGGGTTCGAGGTTCAAGATCGTGAGACACATGTATGCAGGTTGAAGAAAGCACTATATGGGTGGAAGCAAGCCCCTAGTGCTTGGTATGAGAAGATCGATAACTATCTTATGAAGTTGGGATTTACGAGAAGTGATACTGACCTGAACCTTTACTTCAAGCCTGAAAAGGACAAACCTCTCATTCTGGTCCTTTATGTGGATGATCTCTTTATGACAGGTGATGCTCCTCTCATTCATCAATGCAAGAGGGATTTGGCTTCCAAGTTCAAGATGGGACCTAGGACTGATGCATTATTTTCTAGGTGTTATGAAACTAGCTCACAAAAAGATAGAAAAGATAGATCAACGAGTTTAGAAATCAGCCTCTTCGAGGGGGAAACCTCCTTTACATTACACAAATGAACAATATTTGGATGATTCAAATGTCACAACCTCCTTTATATATATAGGAGTCTAAGGGTCACAATATAATCAGATCCGACATAACACTAATAATGTAAGGGCACCACAATAACAAGAGTGGGCTTCTATGGGGCACAACAATAACAATAAGGGGGCTACACTAATAACAATGAGGGAATAATGGTCTTATATGGGGCACAATAATAACAATAAGGGGGCTCACTAATAACAATGGGGGAATACACTAGTATTATAGGGACCTAACATGCCCTTCTCCTTCAAAAAAAGCGTTGTCCTCAATGCTTGAGTAGTTATGGATGATTTTGTATTAAATTCTCATCCTCCCATGTGGAATCTTCTGCGGGTAAGTTCTTCTACTTGATGAGATACTTTTAAATTGATCAATTTCGTAACTGTCGAGTTCTTGTTTCCTTGACTGCTTCAGGTTCCAATATGATTTTTCCTTCCTCGTCAAGTTTTAGCAATATTGTTTGAACCAAGAGCTTGTCACCTATAACCTTCTTAAAGCATGAAACATGGAAAATTGGGTGCACTCTGGAAGATGTAGGAAGCTCCAATTTGTATGCCATAGTACCAATTTTTTGCAACACCTTGTAAGGATCATAATACTTTGGTGATAATTTATTGTCCTTCTTAGCTTGCTTGAGGGACATTTGTTTGTATGGTTGTAGCTGTAAAAATACCGAGTCGCCTACATAAAAACTTCTTTCACTGCAATGTTGATCCGCCTGTTGTTTCATTCTATTTTGCGCTAAAGTGAGGTTATCCTTTAAGAGTTGGAGAACTTTTTGTTGATGCTCTATGTGATCTTCCACTGCTTGAACCTTAGAATTTTCTCTTAAAGATGACATGATGGATGGTGGATGATATCAATAAAGTGCCATAAATGGGGTCATTTTTGCTACAGTGTGGAAGGAAGTGTTATACCACCATTCAACAAGAGGTAACCATTTGACCCATTGTGTTTGTTTATCAGATACAAAGCAATGAAGATATCCTTCCAAACATTTGTTTACTATCTTAGTTTTCCCATATGATTGAGGATGATAAGATGAGCTATGAGCTAATTGAGTACCTAGACAAGAAAATAATTCCGTCCAAAAATTTCCAGTGAAAATAGGATCTCTGTCGCTTACAATAATCTTTGGGTTTCCATGTAGCTTTTGAATTGTTTCCATAAATGCAGCAACAACTATATTGGCTTTAAATGGATGAGATAATGCACAAAAGTGTGCATACTTGGTAAGTCTATTAACTACCACCATGATGACACTCTTTCCTTCGGACTTGGGTAAACCTATGATAAAATCCATTGAATCCTCCTCCCAACGTTGAATTGGAATGGATAAAGGTTGTAACAGACTCGGGGTCTTAATTGTCTCAACTTTATTTTATTAGCTAACCAAACATTCTGCCACAAAATTTTGAATATCAGATTTAAGGCCATCCCAAAAAAATTCCTTCGTAATCCTGTGGCAAGTCTTTAAAAATCCCGAGTGCCCTCTTAAGGGAGAGGTGTGCAATTCCAACAGAATATTTTGTTTGAGTTGGGAATTCTTACAAAGGTATAAGTGATATTTGTAACATAATGCATCAATTTTCCAGCTAAATGTCTCAGATATACTAGGATCTTGTTGCGACCTTTGAATGAGTGCCCACACTTCTTCGTCATTCTTCCATTCATCCCTCACTTCGGTTATCCAATCTGGTTGGATAATAGAAATGGCATAGAAATGCTTCCACATCCTCATCCTTTCTTGAGAGTGCATCTACAACAACATTTTGCTTCCCCTTTTTGTAGATGATTTCAAAGTCATAACCCAACATCTTTGTGACCCATTTTTGATGTTCCTCTTAAGATAATATTTGTTCTAAAAAGTATTTAAGACTATCATGATCTATTTTTACATTGAAGTGACTTTCCATTAGGTAAGGTCACCATTTCTTAAGTGCATGTAGTATTGCTAACATTTCCTTCTCATAAATAGCTTTGTGTAAATACTTTCCTTTGATTTGACAACTTTCAAAAGCAACGAGTCTTCCTTCTTGCATTAAAACAACACCAATTCCATATCCTAAGGCATCACATTCCATAATAAAAGTTTTTGTGAAGTCTGGCGTAGCTAAGATCGGTGCTTGGCACATTGCCTCTTTAATATGCTCAAATGCCTTAATTGCTTCTGGCGTCCAAGAAAATGCATCTTTCTTTAGTAATGTTGTTAGAGGTGTTGCTATTCTCCCATAATTCTTAAAAAACTTGCGATAATACCCTGTCAACCCAAGAAATCCTCGCAGATGCTTTATGGATGTGGGGATTTTCCATTCCTTAATGTATTTAATTTTGTTAGGGTCTACCTTAACACCCTCATGAGATACAATATGACCCAGATATTCCACCTCTTGTACTCCAAGAAACATTTGGAGGTTTTTGCATATAATTGTTTATCCTCTAATAGCTTGAGCACCCTGTCAACATGGTCAACACGATCCTTCCAAGACTTGCTGTAGATTAGTATATCATCAAAAAATACTAACACAAATTTTCTAAGGGTGGGTTTGAAAATGGAACTCATCAAACCTTGAAATGTAGAAGATGCATTGGTAAGGCCAAAAGGCATTACCAAAAATTCATAATGACCTTCATGAGTTCTAAAAGCTGTTTTCGGAATGTCTTCAATCTTCATTCTTATTTGATGATATCTTGAATGAAGATCCAACTTGGTAAAGTAAATTGCTCCATGTAATTCATCCAATAATTCATCAATGACATGAATGGGAAATTTATCTTTAATAGTGAGCTTGTTGAGCTCCCTATAATCTAGACACATGCACCATGATCCATCCTTCTTGTGCACCAATACTACTAGAGAAGAGAAAGAACTTTGACTAGGTTGAATTATACACACCTCTAGCATTTCTGCAACCATATGTTTAATTTCACTCTTTTGGGCATAGGGATATCTGTAAGGCTTGATGTTTGGAGGAATATTTCCTAGAATCAAATGAATAGCATGATCATGATCACTAATAGGTGGGAGACCTTTGGGAGTCTCAAATACCTTGGAATTGTTGTCCAAGACTTTTTGGAGGTCTGGAGAAATAGACAATCTCGATGTTTGAACCTATAGAGAACATAATTGTGTAATTACGCCCGATTGTTCTTTCTTTAGAAGCTTTGTCATGTTATTATAGTTGATTATCTTTCCTGCTTTACTTGCGATACCCCTTAATTCAACTTCCTTTCCTTCCCAAAAAAAATTCAAGAAAAGTTCTTGGAAATTAAAAGTTATCGTACCCAAAGATTGTAACCATTGGACTCCTAGTACACATCAGCACCACCCATTGGAATGGAAAGAATTGGACTATTCAATACATATTCTCCCATGTATAGCTTGATATTATGGAACTTTCTAGAGAAATTTATGGTTCCTCCATTTGTTACCATCACTTGACACTCTAGTGCTGGATATAGGAAGCAAATTAATTCCCTTTTTATCTTACAATGAATAAAATTATGGGTACTAATCGAATCAATCAACACTATTACCTTTTTCTTATTGACATGTCCTTCTACCTTGAGAGTTTGAGGAGTGGTAATTCTTTCCAATGCATTACAAGATATGGTCGGATTCATTTATTCTTTCTCTGGGATTGATTCCTGGTGTATATCCTCCTCTTTTGATGTTTCTTGTTCCTTTTCTTCCTCCTCTTCACAATATATGTAGAATAATTTATTCTCAGCACACTTATTACCTTTAGTGTATTTTCTATCACAACTGTAACAAAGCCCTTTTTCTCTTTTTTCCTCCAATTGCTGTGGTGTCAACCTTGTAGGTTGTGTAAGACTATGACCAATAACACTTCCATCTTTATAGTTGTGATTGGTAGACTTCCTTGTTGCCATAATTTTGATTTCAACTTTTCTTGCCACCCTGAATGCCTTCTCCAAGGAATCAGGTTCCCAAAGGCAAACCTCATGTTGGATGTTATCCTTTAAAGTCCCTATGAAGACATCAATCCTATGCTGCTCTAGAATATCAGTTACCCTAATATTCAATTTATGGAATTATTCAATGTGTTCCGCCATTGAACCCTTTTGTTTGAGATTGATCAATTGGCTAAAAAAGTTGTTTCTCTTTGTATATACATAATGTGCTATCATTTATTTTGTAAAAATTGACTAGGTAGCAAGTGGTTTACGAGAAAAAATCCATCTATACCATACAAAATGATTGGGTTCTAAATATAAAGATGCAATACATACCTTTTGTGAGGGTTGCACATCTTGGAGATCAAAATATTGCTCCATCTGTATTATCCAAGTTACTGGATCCTTGCCATCAAACTTCCTCATCTCTATCTTTGGAATGTGGTGGTTCTTAAACCCCACGTGGGAGTCTCTAAAACTGTGATTGATATTTCTTTTGTCTTCATCATGATTTTCATGGGTTGCCTTGTCACCAATGGGGTGCCTTTCTTCTAGAAACTTTGCCAAACCTTCTTTCAATCCTTTTATCTTGACATTCAACATTGCTTCTATGCCTAATTTTAAACCATCATTCAAAACTACCATGTCCCTTTTTATACCATCTATCTGAACATTCATCATGGATTCCAATTCATTTTTTGTTACTTTTTGAGAGAGCGGAATTTTTGGCATTTGGTCTTGTAATTTTGATATAGCATGTTGCATTTCTTCCTCTTCTTCATGTGTCATAGTGGAGCTTGCAGTCTGCTTACTATCTAATTCCATTTTCTTTATTTGGGGCATCAATTAATGATAATTATGCTTCACTATGCCCTTTGAATTCCTTCAAACTAATTTTTCAAACCAAACTTATGCAAAATTAAAAAAAAAAACCACACATCCTTTTTCACTTTGTAGGAGCTCAATATTGAATTTGATGTATCTCTGAAATTTCAGATCTCCAAGGTCCGAAATTTCTAACTATGGTAGCCCTCTAAGTCTTCGGGAAGTTGCAAAAACCCTAACTTCCTTGGATCATATCTATGAAAATATAGCAAGACAAGATCTGAAATTTGGACGTGAGGATCATCGAGATTTCGACTCAAATGAGGTTTTTTTTAGCTATTGAAACATCGCAAAAAAAACATTATAGAGAAAATTCCACTATAACTTGTTTTGGAGCAGCGAAACCCTAGAATCCAAACCTTTGATACCAAATGTTATGAAACTAGCTCACAAAAAGATAGAAAAGATAGATCAACAAATTTAGAAATCAACCTCTTTGAGGGGGAAACCTCATTTACATTACAAAAATGAACAATTCTTGGATCATTCAAATGACACAACCTCCTTTCTATATATGGGAGTCCAAGGGTCACAATTTAATCAAAGCCGACATAACAATAATGATGTAAGGGCACCACAATAACAATAGTGGGCTTCTATGGGGCACAACAATAACAATAAGGGGGCTACGCTAATAACAATGAGGGAATAATGAGCTTCTATGGGGCACAATAATAACAATAAAGGGGCTACACTAATAACAATGAGGGAATACACTAGTATTATAGGGACCTAACACTAAGGTTGGAGGTATGGAAAGAGCTAGTTGACATTTTCCTTTCTCAAGGAAAATATGTTGTGAAGCTACTTGAGAGATGTGGGATGGTGGACTACAAGTCTGTGACAACTCCGATGGAACTCAAATTTAAGAAGCTATGTGGAAGTGTTGATGGGCCCAGATTGGCGAACCCTATTTTGTATCATCAACTTGTGGGGGCACTGATGTTCTTGGTTAACTCCCATCTTGACATATGCTTCGCTATGAAGACATTGAGTCAATATATGGTTGAGCCTTATCACATTCATTGGATTGTTTCCAAGAATATTTTGAGATATCTCCAGGGCACAATCCACTAATGACTAAGATACACTGCTAGGAATTTAAGGCAACATGGATATACGAATGTTGATTAGGCTGGCAGTGTGGTGGATCATAAGAGAACATTTGGATGTTGCTTCTCTTTGGGGTCTGTTTCTATATCTTGGATGGGTAGGAAGCAGAAAATGGTTGCACTAAGCACCACTGAGGGTGAATACATTACTATGAGTATGGCCTGCTATGAACTAGTTTGGTTGAGGAAGCTCTTCAATGAGCTATTTGAGCACATGCTAGATACCACCATGATATTTTGCGACAACCAGAGTTGGATTCGTCTATCAGAGAATCCCGTGTTTCACGACTGCTCCAAGCACATTGATATTAGGTACCACTTTATCTGGGATATGGTACAACGAGGAGAAGTTGGGCTCCAACACATCAGGACATATGAGCAAGTTGTTGACATTCTCATGAAGACTCTCAGGAAAGTCAAATTCTTAACCTTCAGAGAGAGACTTAGAGTCATGGAACGACCCTCTTATGAGGGTACCATATGAGAAAACACAAAGCTTTAGGAGCTCCTAGGGGCATGGGGTACTTCTTGGAGCTAGATATGACTGACCATAGGGTGAGTGGTTCACCTTCCCCTAATGGTGCGTTGGATATAAGGTGAGTGGTTCACCTTCCCCTACCTAGATATATGTATGTAGGTTGAGTGGTTCACCTTCCCCTATGATTGACATATGCATAGGATGAGTGGTTCACCTTCTCCTATGGCATATGAGCAGGATGAGTGGTTCACCTTCTCCTGTTGTTGCCTTGATACGGATCCTACCCATAAAGTTTTGGACTCATGGGAAGTACCTCTCATCTGGCCAATGTGTTGGGAAAAGCTGGTTAGGGACCATAACACTACTGATGGACGCATCGTGTATTGTCGTACTCCCTATAACTAGGATGCATGGTGTTCAACAACTTGATACTGGGGTCAAGGAATGACTTTAGTCAGTGGAGAGTGGTATTATACACTCTTAATTACTTTTTCTTGATTATTAATTCATGGTTTAGTAGAGCTGAGTATAAGAAAGCGGGGAAGTGATGGTAGGGATGGTTCAGGATGACAGGTTGGCATGATGATGGATTGGCAGGTGGAATTCTCCCTAGTTGAGAGGGAGTGTTAAAATTGGAAACTAGGGCTAACTTCCACCTTAGGACAACTCATATGATGGATATGATTATTTCCTTGGATTCCTTTAAATTCAAAGAGGTACAATTTTGATATAAAGATCATCTCATTATGATAAGAAGAAATGGACTTATGAATTTATTTCTCTTATGGTCAAATTGTCAAGGTCAACCACAATTAAATGTAGGCTCACGAAGCCCAATAGATTGGTATCCTCACCCTCAGCGAATTATAATTGGAATTTGTCATTCGACTGCTAAAGGAACATTGAAGTAAATTATCTTAAGCATAGAACATACCATTGTTATCTAAAATTAATAGTTCCCGCTGAAACTAAAGTAGACGACTGTAACATAGGAAAATAATAACAACCAAAGATTGTCAAGCTTTCAAGATCCTTAACTCTTGAAGATAGAAAGAATTACCTTGATCTCATAAAAGAATGCTCATATGTTTTTGCATTGGGATATAAGGACCTCAAAGTATATGATAAGAGCATCATTCAACACACAATCCCAATCAAGCAAGATCAAAAGGATTTCAAACAGAAGTTAAGAAGAACAATTCCCTTATTGTTATCTCTTATTGAAAAGGAAGCCAGAAAACTGTTTGATGCAAAAATTATTGTCCCCCAAAGGTTTTCAAAATGGCTTTCCAATTTGGTCCCTGTGAGGAAGAAACGGGAGAGAGAAGGCTTCTTGTAGATTTCATAAACCTCAAAAAGGTGTCTTTAAAGGACAATTACCCCTTGCCTAAGATGGACCATATACTGTAGAAGGTGGTTGGCTCAAGAAGGATGTCCATGCTTGATGGTTTTTCAGGGTACAATCAGATCTTGGTGCATCCTGATGACTAAGAAAAGACAACTTTCATCACTCCCTGGGGTACCTTCATGTATGCCAAAATGCCCTTTGGACTAATGAATGCAGTGGCCACTTTTCAAAGGGCCATGAATATTGAAATTGTTGATGAGAAGGACAATTTCATTATGGTTTATCTTGATGACATAACTGTGTTTTCAAAATATGATTTTGATCATTTGCAGCACTTAAGACAGGTTTTTGAAAAGTACAGGAGGTATGGCATATCCCTAAATCCAAAGAAGTCACATTTCTCAATGGAGGAGGGAAAATTGTTGGGACACATAATCTCAAAGGATGGCATCAAAATTGATCCAAACAGGATTGTTTCAATTCAAAAAATTGACATACCAAGAAATAAGGAGGTGCAATAATTTTTGGGTAGAGTCAATTTCTTGAGAAGATTCGTTCCTAATATGGCATAAATTATTAGAGTTTTGACTAACATGTTGAGGAATGAAAGTGAAATCAGATGGATTATTGAGACAAAGGAATCATTTGATGAGGTAAAGCAGGCCATGGCTAGCACTCTTATTTTAGCTAGTCCTGATTATACTAAAGATTTCATTGTTTTCTCTTTCACATCCAAACATATAATTGCAACAATCCTTATGCAGAAAAATCAACAAGGCAATGAGAATCCAATATCCTTCTTTAGCAGAGGTTTGGGAGGCTCTTCCCTGAAATACAATATTATGGATAAGAAATCATATGCATTGGTAAACTCTTTAAAGGATTTTAGAGTTTATGTGCTTCATTCACATGTGATTGCCTATGTTTCGAATGTTGTTGTGAAGGACATTCTCACTCAACCTGGTCCCGAAGGCATGAGAGGTAGATGTATATCATCCATTCTCGAGTATGATGTGGAGATTAAGGGCCTACTAAGATGATAAAGGGTCAAGGATTGGCTAAGTTGATGGCAGATTCAAATATGAGTGTGCTGGACATAAATTCCATAGCTTCTTTGTCCGATGACAACAATTCAAAGCCTTCTCAACATGTGTTCGTAGGTATTCTTTATTCTCCATAGTATGCTGGCATAATTTATGTTTTGCAACATTTATAGGCTCCTCCAAAGTCGACTAAAACAAAAGCAAGGTTTCTGGAATTGAAGGCTGTAAAATTTTGTATTTTGAATCAATTTCTCTTTTGGAGGGATTTAGGAAGTGTGTTGTTAAATTTTTTATTGGAGGATGAGGCACAAAAGGTTATGGAAGTGTTTCGTAAAGGAGATTTTGGAGGCCACCATTTTTGGAAAGCCACAACAAACAAGATCCTGAGAGTTCGCTTTTACTAGCCAACAGTATTTGCTGATGTTTATAAAAGGGTATCAAGCTGTCATGAATGTCATATCTTTGAAGGTAAGAGGAAACTTTTACCCTTACCTTTGAAACCTATTGCAGTTGAAGCACCTTTCCAATAGTGGGGTTTGGATTTCATTGGGGAAATCCATCCATCATCTTCAGGACAACACAAATGGATTCTAACAGCCACAAGTTATTTTACAAAGTGGATAGAAGCAATACCAACCAGGCAGGCCACAAATACAATCATCATACAATTTTTGGAAGGTAATATCCTCTCTAGATTTGGATGTCCTCGTAGAATACTCACAGATAATGCTGTTGCTTTTAAGTCTAAGAAAATGGTTGAATTTTGTCACAAATATCATATTGCACTTAGTCACTCAACTACATATTACCCACATGGTAATGGTTTATCCGAGTCCTCTAACAAGAGTTTGGTGAATATCATATAGAAATTGCGACAAGAGAACAAGAAAACATGTCATAATAAGTTAATCTATGCCTTGTGGGTTGATCGAGTAAATACTAAAAAATCAATTGGTATGTCTCTTTTCCAACTAGTGTATGGAACAAATGTTGCTTTCCCTTCTTCCTTGGGAATTCCATTCATGAAATTGTTTTAGGAAGAGGATGCAGAACTAAATGACATGCAAAGGAGAATAAACCATATGATTTAGTTGCAACAAACAAGAGAGGACGTGTACAATAACACTTAGACAATTCATGACAAGATAAAGAACATATTTGATCGAAGGACAAAAGTTGAATACTTTTAGGCTCGTGACTTCGCTTTAAAGTGGGATGCTAGAAATGAAGACAAAGTAAAGCATGGTAAACTTGAAAACCTTTGGAAGGGACCTTTAGAGGTTGCAATATTCCATGGAAGTAATGCTTACTTGATGGAGGATTTGACAGGACAAATTCTTGCTGTAGGGCCTTAAATGGTAGGTTCCTCAAGCATTATTTCACTTGAAATCATCTGATTTTGATAATTTCATTGTATATATTGTTACACGTCATTTTGTCGCATTTAGTAAATGACCATCGGTTTGGATATTTCACTATCCACAAATGTGTCCCAAGACATTCCACTACAAAGTTAGATTCTAAATCATCCCAAAGAAAGTGAAATTACTGGATCCCATGGTACAAAAACCCTGTTTTGGCTACCTTCACAATTTTCTAGCTAATTTTTGCGCATAAGCAAAGAAGACCACTAAAATTTGCACATAAGTACACATTTCCTTATACAATGACCTGCGAACATGACTCAACGAATGTAGAAATAAAAAGTAAGGTCTAGAAGCGTTGTTGGTAGCATCTATCCCAACCAACAAGCTTCGAATGGGTGCCTATTCAGTCCTGATCCCTCCCATCATGGAGCAAATCCCCTTCCTTTGTGGAACCCATATCCTACTAAGTGGATCTCATCCCTTGGAGAATGGATTCATAACTTCCCATTCTTGGCCTATAAAGCAACTACAGGTCTGAGGATTGTTGGAAGTAGGTTTATGCTGTTGAGATTAGGTTGGAAGGAAATCCTTGAAAGGGAAAGGGTTAGAGATTGTAGAAAGGACTTGCAACATCAAGACTATATGGTTGTAAAAATTTTCTCTAGTTTATTAATATAGAAGCAATTGTTCTTTGTCAATTACATCTTTTTTGATCTAATTTGTAGGATTCCTTGATCACCTACATAGATTGTGATTGCATATTGACTATTTTATGATATATAATTGGTTAATTAGTCCATTTATCTCTTTGATTATATGTTGGATGCTTTGATCTCTTGTTTGTCTTTGTCTATGCAAATCTCTTTCACGCTATTATGGAGAAGTTGTGAGGAGCGACGAGAGGAACTCTAAATCATTGAGGAGTGAATGGATGAAAGCTTTGAAAGGGACTTCATCAATCATGTAGTTTAATCGGTAATAGGCCTCTATCATTGTATTTTCTTTCAGTCAATCAGAGTCTAGAGAAAGGTAGTAGTTCTTATTTATTTGTTACTAGGGTTCTTTGAAGTCTAGGTAGATTGATCTTATCCGCAAGAGGGATAAGTACATATAAAATATTGGTGACTCCGCTAGGGAATCATTTCAGTCTCCTTTAGTTTTACCCGTTTGACCTTTTTAACTCACTACACAATCCTTCCTCGAGTGTCTGGAAATTTTAGAAATTTGGATTTTGGGTTGTATTTGATTTTTTTATTTTTATTTTTTCTTAGTTTCCCTGTTGTGCACACTTAGACTTTAGGCACAATGCGTATTTCTGCACACTTACCTTTCATCAACACAACTTATGCACACTAGTTTACTCCAAAGGCTGCCCACATACCTAGAATTTTTGAAAAACTTAGTTATTTCCTCTTTAAATCCAAACTTTTTATTTTTTCTTGTTGTTGTAAACTTGTTTTAACCTCCTGTAAGTGTTTGTCAGTGTGCCTGAATGTTTTTTTGGGTTTTCCTTGTGATTGGTCATGTTTTTGCAAATTAGGGTAGAGTCTTGTCTGATGAATGGTCGACCTATCAAAATAGAGATTTGTTGGTCTTGTTGTGTTGACTATCTATCTTTCTTTTGTCGATTAGATCATGTTTTGAGTCCAGTTTACTCTTTTGCAAAAGTTTATTTTGAATGTCAAAGTAAATGATTTACAAGATTAGGTATTGTTTATGAAAATACTTCTTATGCTTGTTCTGAAATGAAAATTCATTTTTCTTTCCATTTGCTGAAGTGTTCATGAACTGAATTTGTTACTGCAAGCAAATTTATAGCATTCAATTAGGGGAAATTCATTTTTTTTAATGATTATTGGTTTCTTGTTGCATTCTCTGAATTTCTAAGTGATTGTATGAAAAGAGAAGTTTCTTGAATGTTTTGTGTTATTTGGGCAAAGTTTTTTTTTGTTTTTGTTTTTTGTTTTGTTTTGTTTTGTTCTTGTTTTTGTTTGTTTGTTTGTTTGTTTGTTTTGTTTGTTTGTTTTTGGGTAATTCGAAATTGGATAGTTTCATTTTAAGAAAAAGAATATAGTGGGGGTTAGAGTTCTTGTTTATATTTCAGTTGAAAAAGTGAAAGACTCTCTCCTTACTTCATATAGATTTTTCATTAAAACAAAAGGATTAGATTTTCATTTTCGATTGCATTAGGATTTGCGTCAAGTCATAATTTCATCAGTTTCACATCCATCAAATCTGAGTAAATAAAAACTCCTAAAATAAACACTAATTAAAATCAATCTAGAAAGTTTTTTATTTTTAGGGTTTTTTTCCACCTACAATAGATTAGGTTGTATGGCTTTGGAATAGGGAAGTGAGTAAATTTTCCAAAGCTGTAGACAAAAATTAAAATCTTGCGATAGGGAGATAAATCCAGCTATTGCAATTTTGCTCTAGGAAGCTCCCCTTACAATGGAGTCAAGCATGAGATCATATCAGACTTGGTGAAGTGATCATACCCACTTCATTGGCTATGGTACATTGATTTACACATATTACAAACGGTGCTGAAAGGTACTTAGGGTCAGTTGCAAGTAAACCTCCAATTAACCATTTTGAGGAGCTTTCAAGGGGATTGAGCTTTGCTACTCCGCCCTTATGTGTATGTTCGATCTGCGACTGTTGCCCTAGGTTGAATTGTTGTAGTTGGTAACCTTAGTGATCATAATATTAGGGCTATTACCCGAGGTGATGACAGAGGGAAGGTCCTGCTGTACCTGGAACAAATGTTGACTAGACTCACTTGGACTTTTTGGAGGCTAATCTTCACTCAAAATGGCATAAATGAAGTCACTTGCACCAGATTGTTTCATTTAGAAGGTTGTGAACATAATTGGTTCCACCCACTCAATCTATAACACCTTTTCACTTTGATCTCAATGACATTGGATTTCATCACTAACTAGTGAGCTCGTTGTGAAAATCTTGTTTGCGTGGTTTGAACCCTTAGATTTTTTAGCATGTGTTAAATTGTTTGTTATTTATATTTAGAGACCTTAGGATTGGATTGTGAATATTATTTGATTTTGTGATAAATTTTCATCATGGCTTAATCACCAAGGTAGTCACGTAGAATGCAAGGTAAACCACCTGAATGCACACCTAGTCAGTTGGAAAAGATAAAAACTGAAAGGTCAAAGTCGACAGGATCTAAAACCTCAAAGAACCTGAAACATCAAAATTTTTACAATTTGAGACTGTAGAAACTAAAGTGAATACAATGCAAGAAATAGAATCAGGCTTAGCTCACTCGGGCCCAGATATTGCCGAAGTAGTTTAAACTGAATCTGATATTGGTGAAGTTTCAGATACTTAACTAACAGAACCAGACATATAAGAACCCGAGTCTGAAGTTTCTCAACGTGAATCACCTTCGACTGCTTTAGCTCATACACTTGAGCCACCTTCACCTTGAAGGAAGCTGATAATTATGATTGGATTACCTCTTGGGTTAATTAGCATTGAAGATATTACTGGAAATGAAGAGGCGGAAACACCTCATTCTCCATTTAAGGGTAGTGAACCTTTGGACCTAAGAATTCCTTTCTCTCCTTTCTAACCTGGCCCTTGGTATTCTACCACTTTGTTGCTGCCACACATTCCTTTTTATTCACGAGAAATAACTATGTCATAAATTCCTATTGGGGGCCAACCCATTGATTCATCTATGTTTACCAACTCCACGAAATCACTATTGTATGGTGGTCCATTAGTTCCTCTTGGATACCAATCACTTATTGGGACTTTTTTAGGAGCTTATTTTCATCCTCAACCTTCTACTTGGTCATCTGGTTTTATCTACGTCTACTATTCAGAGCATGACTTCCATGCCTGAAGTGCTTACGACATCAGACCAACAAATTCATATGATATCGGGTAACTCTAGTAACCCTCAAGTAACCCCAACTAGTGCTTATTACTAGCTTGGGGGCAACCACCTTATCCTCCACCTAGAGGACAACCTATTATTGGGGGTAAACCTTTTACCGGAACTTATGGTCATATACCTCAACCTGGTCTAAGTCAACTTGTTGTAAATCAACCTTTGCTTGGTACTCCTCATCTGAGGACGAATACTATTTGGAACCCTGCTTTTACTCAACAGTATGGTCCAATTGCTTCACAAGTGCCACTTTATCAACCTTTTCATCCCATTGGACAACCTATTCCTCAAATACCTATTCCAAGTATTATCATACATGTCCAACAACTAGTTCGAGGGATTCCTCAAACAATTGTTCAACAACCTATCCAAGGAATTCCATAAACACCTATTTGGTAACCAATTCAATGACTTGTTCAAAGTTCACCACAAACACCTGTTTTGCAGTTGGTTCCAAGTTCTCCTTAGACACTTATCCCAGGAGTATCACAAATGATTGTTCCAATTACCCCTTAAATATTTGTTCCTTAAATTACTCATGAAACCCCTCAGGTTTCTGTTTATCAAACCAGCCCTACGGGTCAGTATATACCACAGATTCCTATCAGAAAACCCACTATAGGAACAATGCAAACACTTTTTCAAGGTCAATCTTTACAAAGCCCGCATTTTCAATGTCAAGCTTATCAGGTTCCACCTTTTCAAGGCAAGTTTTTCAAAGTCCACCTTTCCAAGGTCAAACTTTCCAAAGCCCACCTTTTTGAGGTCAATTTATTCAAAGCCAACCTGTTCAAAGTCAATTTGTTCATGGTCAACCTTTACAAGCTCAACCTTTTCAGGAGAAATATTACTTAGGTAAAATGGGTCAAGCTCAATCTTTCCGAAGTCAGCCATACTCCGATAATACTTATCAAGTCCCTCTTTAACCTCAACTTGGTATGGTTCACCCTGGTTACCCTACTCGAATTCCAATTCCAACTGCACAAGCTATTCCAGGATATCTCGGGTATCCTCCTCCAGGGGTTGGTCTCAGCCCACAAGGTTATCAAACTTTACTACAAGACCCTAACCGGAAATTACCATTTATTACAACTTTAGATTTACCTGATTTATCCTGGTTAACGAACTATCCTATTTATTATTATCTTTATTGGCCGACAATTCCTACCAAGTTACTGAGTGGCATACCCAAATTTGAAGGCAAATCTAGGGAAGATCCATCCAACCATGTGATGATATATTATCTTTGGCATGCATCAAATTATTTAATGGATGATTCTATCCATCTTCGCCTTTTCCAATGAACTTTAACTGGTTCGACAAAAGAATGGTACATTGAGCTACCTCACACATATTTCAATGAATTTAACTCCTTGGAAACAACATTTTTAACCTACTTTTAGTTACCAATCCATTATGATACTGGTACCAAACAATTGACTTCTTTAAAACAATCAAAATCGATTCACATTTCTGATCACATCCATGAATGGAGACATAGATGTCGATTAGTCAAAGTTTTTATTCTAGATCAGATTTTATCTGAATGGTTTATGAAGTCACTTCTTCCTGTTATTACCAAGGATGTTTCTAAGGGAGGTGTCATCCCGGAAGAGCAGGTAATTGCTCGTGTCCAATATTTAGACTTAGTCTACACTCAACCTGACACCTTGTACGAGAAAATAGAGAATTTACTGCACCCTACATGTGATCCAATAGTTACTTCTCCTACAATATTTAATGAAAATTATGGTATCATAGGTTCTGTTAGCCGATGGTCTAAGGAGAAAAAGAAAATTTCTAAGAGTACTCAGACTTTTTCCATACAAGATTCACCATTTGAAAGCCTTTCTTCGAAAACTATTTTCGAGATTAAGGTCATATAATCATCTATTGAGAAGTCTAAATAAACCAGAGGTAAAAAGAAGGGAAAAGGTAAATCGAAACATAATGATTCTTTGAAAGAGAAACCCACTAAACTGAATCTATTGACGAGAAACGTAAAACTCGCTATCCTTTCCTTATTTGCAATGAGGATTATTATACGAAGGAATTCCCACATTGGGCATAGGTTTCCAAATTCATCAAAGGTTCTTAAACTATGGCTATTTTGAAGGATCAATTTCCTTCTCAAGACAACAAGATGGTTTCTCATAACACATCTTCCTCTTCCACATCACAAGATATCATGATGATGTCTTCATAGCAAGTTATGGTAGCTACGAGATCAAAATATTACAGATCCAAGGGTCCTGTTAACAATGGAAACGAGGCTAGTTCATATAGTCAACATTCTGGTTCAATTCCTCCTCCTCCTTCTAAACCATTACAGACTGAGAAGCTAAACCCTAACATGATGATCCAACCACCTTCCAAAGGTGAGCTTTGGAAATCAGCTTTCAACCCACATGCTAGAGCTACACAAAATTATAACATTGTTGAAGCCTTGGCTATGTCTGCTTCCGCAATGTTAGCTCTAGAAGTGTTGTAAACATGCCCGACACATCGAAAGCTTTTATTTTCATCTATAGGACCTATTGATATGCAAGACTCTAATCTAATTATCTTTGATCTTGAGAGTCATCTCGAGACTCCCTCATCAACTGGCGTTCCAGATTCCAGTTTTTGTTAAAACCAAACGAGTGTTTCACACAGTTGTTGATGAAGGATATTCTATGTGTATTATGTTGATTGTGTTTTGGAAACCTTTAGGTTCTCTGACCATCAATTAGTCACCTACAACTCTAAAATTCTTTGATGGAAGATGTTTTCGTCCTTATGGAATCCTTAATGATCTTCCCATAGAACTAGAAGGTAAAATGGTCGCCATCGAAGTTGAAATTGTTGATGCTCAGCTCGATTATAACCTTTTTCTTGGTTGAATTTGGACCTACACTATGTCGGCAGTGGTCTCATCCATTTTTTGAATGATACAATTTCCTCACGAAGGGAAGATTGTCAAAGTAGACTAGTTGTCTTACAATACTTCAAACCCTAATTCTACGGGTAGCATACCATTTGTCGGTAAAAGGAATGCTATTTAGAGGGTTTTGGTGTTGGTTTTCTCAAAGACTCATCACTGATGAGAAACTTTGCACTGTTGGAAATACTAAGAGAGGGGGTGAATCAATATTTGTTTTCAATTGTTATTTTTACTAGTTAGATCACTTATATTTAGAACAAAAAATGAACAATGATAGAATAAATACTTCTATTAATTTATTCTTTCAATAAATCAAGTACAATATATGTAGGGATCCAACCCTAGATGAAGACACCAATCTTCAATCTCCCAGGCTCCAACCTGTAATATGCCAAGCACCAACTTGGAATTCCCAAGGCACAAACATTGTCAATTTCAAGGCATCAACCTATAGGGCCCCAACCCTATTTTTGGTTCAGGCTCCAACTTGGTTTTTTTTGGACTCCTATCCTCTAGGGCTCTAACCCTATCTTTCAAGGCACCAACCTTATCTCTACGAGGCTCCAACCTCTTGGGCTCCAACCCTTTACTTTACTTCATCAAGATATGTTTGGCTATACTTCACTACTCCCAATGTATTCTTCAACAAGCCCTGTCAACCTTCAGCTATGCCTTCACTTAGTCTCCACGTCACATCATCAATGAAAACCTTGTTCGTCACATGAAGGTTTCACCACTGCACTTCATGTTACCCAAACAAAAATTCTTCAAGGTCACCTCATGATGGATTCAATGCATCATGGTCTTCAATGATATCCACAAATCTTCAATATGCTACTTCACGAAGTTCTCCAACTCTGCCCTATTCTGTTCTCAAGGGAAGACTTCAACAAGCTCCATTTGTCTAATCCCAATAAATCAACACTTCGACCATGACAACTATGGAAACTTCGACCATGGAAACTACGAAAACTTTGACCATGGTAGCTTCAACCACAAAAACTATGACAAATTCAACTATGACAGCTTCGACCACAACAACTACTACAACTTCAACCATGACAACTTTAGCTACGGAAACTACAACCACGACAACTTTGACCATGGAAACTACAACAACTTCAACCACAAAAACTATGGAAACTTCAACCATGACAACTAAAACAACTTCTCTGCTCCTAGCTTGAACCTGTGGGAGACTATTTAACCTAAGAACAATTCCACAAACTTGTCTTCCTCGCTTTTCTAGGCTGCAGATTCTTCTCTACCTCTTGTCTTATCTCCACCGAAAAGTCTTAGCTTGAATGGATGAATTTAGGTTTATATTTATAGTGATTTCGTTTATAACTGAAGGGACATGTCTATTTGAAGTGAGGCTGACTTGTATGATTGAGTGTAGGTCGACTCACTTCTAGGAATGATTTCCTTAACTTAAAAATTCAATATCTCACAAACTATTTGGAGTTTTTGGGCAAATAAAGGCTTGTTAGAAAGAGGAAAAAAATCCTCTTTAAGATGGTCTAGGATCCATTTTGAAAGGTGTGAAAATTCTATCGTTGCAACAACTGATTTATTTTACCTACTTATTTGCCAATAAGTTATTTACGAAAAACCCTTCAGTAAACATTAAAATAAATTCTGCTGTAGATATCACACCATAATATAGAAACAAACACATGCACAAGAATCAACACAAATATTTTGGACAAATGTCCTTAGAAAAACCCAATGCGGGAAAATCGGTGCAGCATAGGAGGATTTTATTATTCAACAATTCTTCAGTACAACTGGGTGCCAAACTGGCTTACCCAACAGAGAACAGATTCTCTAGCAATTCTCCCAACCTTAGTGTCAGGCTTACTAGCCTCTACGCAGTTCCCAAACCTACTACATCAGCTCCTACCTCTCTGCCTTACCCACAGAGGCCTTCCAGTGATTGCACAGTGTGTTGCCTATACGTTTTCCTGAGAGGTTCTGCGTTTGCCTTTCCAACCTCTGCGTTGGTCTTCTGGTGCTGATCCCGACTCTCTATTCCATACCCGTTGCCTCCTGCTACTCCCCAGACCGCTAGTTTGAATTTCTCAGCTAACCCTGCTCGAGAAATCGAACTGACTAGTCTCTCTCAGTGTATTCTCCAACTGACCCTCAAGCCTCTTCTTATCATTTTCCTGTTGTTCCTTCAACAACTGAGATTAAATATCTAATCAATGGATAATATTAGATTTGGCTTGATCCATGACTTTTGAACCTTCTAACCCAGATTTATATTAATACCCATTAATATTTTATTTTTCCAAAGTTTAGACTTGGGAACTCCATTAAAATATTGATTATGTTAATATCTCCCAAACCGGTTAGAATCTTCCCAAACCGTTTCTGGGTCTTCGAGATCTCATGTGCTTTAGCCTCTCCACAAATTTTCATGGCTAGAGCACATCTGATGCTATCTCAAATCAACACTCCCTCTTAGCGAGGACTGTGCTCTAGTAATACTCTCCACTGAGCATTACTTTGATCATACGACATTGGTACCTTTGTTGATGCTAAGCCTCCCTACCTAAACTTCTCTGCACTACTGCATCTTGTACTGTTTCCCATGGCTCTATCATTGCCACTGCTACATCTGTACTGTAGCTCCCTCTGCATCCGTACTGCTGCTGGTCCATCTTCCCAACGCTGCATCTACATTGCAACTCCCTTTGCATCGTGTTGTTGCTGGTCCTTCTTCCCAACACTGCATCTGCACTGCAAACTCCTTCTCATCATGTTGCATCATGCTACTGTTGACTGCTACTGCACTATAACATGATACCCATTTCTTCTACTGAAATGGATTCTTTATCATCCCCATATTCTCCCTGAAATAATCAAACTTGGTGCTTCCAAGAGCCTTGGTAAGGATGTCTGCCACCTGTTCTCCTGTAGGAGTGTAGCTCAACTGTACAACTCCTCGTTGGACATAGTCTTTGACAAAGTCACACCGGATATCAATATGCTTTGACCAATCGTGAAACACTTGATTCTTAGAGAGCTTGATGCAACCCTGATTACCACACATGATCCTGGTTGCTTCCATATTTCTTCTGAATAGGTGCACAAGTAGTTTTATAAGCCATATGGCCTCACATGACGCTGTTCTTGCATCCACATATTCTGCCTATGCTGAGCTCAAAACCACATATTAATGTTTCCTACTGTACCAAGAAGTCATTCTGGATCCAATGTTGAAAAAATACCCATAGGTACTTTTTTGATCCACTGAATTTCCCACCCAATCTGCATCAGTAAATCCACTCAATCCGATATCCTTACTCCTAGTGTACAAGAGTCCATAATCAACTATTCCCTATATATATATATATATATATGAGAACATGTTTGGCTGTTGCCCAATGCGCCCTCTTTGGTTCCACCATGAATTGACTGAGGGTGTTGACAGTGTAACAAATGTCAGGCCTGGTATTGACCAGATACATCAGGGACCCTATGAGTTGTCTGTATAAAGTGGGATCAACATCGTTGTCTTGTGATGCATCAATCTTCTTCCAGTTCATGATCATTGGAGTAGCCATGTGTCTACAGTCCTCCATCCTGAATCTCTTCGGGATTTCTGTAGCATATCTCCCTTGCCCAAGGAAGATCTACCCCTTTTGCTGCCAAACTTCCAACCCTAGGAAATAATGCATTCATCCCAAATCCTTCATATCGAATTTTGTGGCTAGATTCTTCTTGCAGTCCTCAATGAGCCTGGATGATCATGTCAGAAAGAGATCATCCACATACAATAGTAAGATTAGAGGCTCATTCTCTACAACCAGATAGTAGCGATTTGGATTTGCATCACTCTTGACAAATCCCATCTTCTGCAAGTAGCCATCGATTTAACCATACCATGCTCTAGGTGCTTGTTTCAACCCATACAAGGCTTTCTTCAATCTGCATACATAAGAATTCTTCTCTCAAAGCCCTTTGGTTGTTCAATGTATACCTCTTCTTCTATCACCCCATTCAGAAATGCCATTTTGACATCCATCTGATGAATCTCCCACCTCATTTGTGCTACAAGAGATATAATGGTTCTAATATATGTATACCTGGCTATCGGGCCGAAGGTCTCCTCATAGTCAATTAATTCCTTCTAAGCATACCCCTTAGCCACAAATTTGGCTTTGTATTTCCCAAGACTGTCGTCTACATCATTTTTAATCTTGTAGATCCATCTCGAACCTATCACTGATATGTCTTGAGGCCTTGGCACTACCTCCCAGACATCGTTCACCTTTATGGAGTTGTACTCCTCTACCATCGCATCCAACCAAACCTGATGTTGAGCTGCCTCCTGAAAATTGGCAGGGTCTCCATTCTGAGCTACTAATGCTTGATATCTATTGGGATATTTTCGCTCCCTCTTATTGTTCCTTGGCGCACCGATGAAGTCCTCTGCATCTCGCAAACTCTAACGAAGTTTCCTGCTCGTTCTTCCTCTGCCAGCAGATGCTTCTGTTAGCTCCTCCTCATCCTGAGATTCTTCCTGATCCGAGGAAGAATTATTTACTTCCATTGGTTGAAGAGGTTTAACCAACGAATCCTCTTTTGACTGCTACTCAGAAGGCATTTCTCAAGATTTTATGAAAGCCCTATCCTCCATGAACTTCACATCTCGTCGAACTACTACCTTCTTGCTCCCTCGAAGATAGATTCTGTATGCCTTAGCGTTCTCTCTATATCCCACTAGATATCCTTTCTCTCAGTTTGATCTAGCTTCTTCCTCTTTTCCTCAGGTACGTGGAAATATGCTAAGCTCCCAAATATCCTGAAATGACTGACTTCAGGCATCTTCCCTGTGAAAAATTTCTTTGGAGTAATCTTGCCCAATGCCCGATGAGGAGTCCTGTTTTGAACATAGACTGTTGTGTTGCATGCTTCTGCCCATAGGAATTTTGGCATATCCTGATCATACATCATGGCCCTAGCTGCTTCTACAATAGTCCTGTTCTTCCTTTCTGCTACTCCCTTATGCTACGGATTGTAAGGAGTTGTCCACTCTCTTCTGATGCCATCCTTAGCACAAAAATCATTTAATTCCTTATCGACATACTCTCCACCATTATTTGAGCACAAAAAATTTATTTTTCTTTCCAGTCAGATTCTCCACCAGAGCCTTGAACTCTTTGAATCGACAAAAAACCTCCTCCTTGGTTTTCAGAAAATAAATCAAAGTTTTCCTTGAGTGGTCATGAATGAAGGTAAGGAAGTACTCGACACCACTAACAACTTTATTGGACATAGGTTCGCAGATATCTGAGTGTATCAATCCTAGTACACTCTTAGCCCTATTCTTACTTCTAGAAAATGCCGCTTTAGCATAATTTCCCAGAGTACATCCTCTATATACATCATCTCCTTCCATACTAAGATCCAGAACTCTTGTTATAGTGTTTCTGAGAATTCTCAGATCCCCATGGTGAAAATGTCTTATTCTTCTATGCCATAGTTCATTCAAATCCTTGTCTCCATGACTGCGTATTAGTGCCATTGGTGATTCTAGTTGTAGTCTGTACAACCTGTTACTTTTGATCCCGATCTGCACTTTCTTTTTCTAGTTTGGGTGTTTGACGTATACTTTCTCCTTGATTAAGAAAATGTCATAGCCTTTGCCTTGAAGTTGCAACATGGAAATTAAATTCATCCCCAATCCTAGGTCATGCAACACATTGGTAGCACGAAACCACTCTCCCATTTCTGTTTGAAAAACTATGGTACCCCTCCCTACTGGAGTACACTTTGCCTTGTTCCCCATGGTGATCTGAAAGTTCATCCTCTCCTCCCAATAATCTGAGAAACATTCCCAGATTCCCGTAATATGCCAAGAGGCTCCACTATCTATATACCATACTTCTGATGATGTAGAGCTAGTCGCACAAACCACTTCTTCTTCCATCCAGGAAGCCAACATAGAGAAATCGAAGTCACTGTCTCTTGTGCAATTTTTTGAAAATATGCGCGAGTCTCTTGACGGAGATGCCTCTGCATCATGGTCTCGACCCATAATTTATTTTCCCTTCGTGTCTCTGATTACTTGCTCTGATACCATGTGAAAATTCTATCACTGCAACAACTGATTTATTTTACCTACTTATTTGCCAATAAGCTATTTACAAAAAACCCTTCAGTAAACATTAAAATAAATTCTGCTATAGATATCACACCATAATATAGAAACAAACACATGCATAAGAATAAACACATATTTTGGACAAATATCCTCGAAAAAACCCAATGCAGGAAAGCTAGTGTAGCATAGGAGGATTTTATTATTCAACAATTCTTCAGTACAACTGGGTGCCAAAATGGCTTACCCAAGAAAGAACAAATTCTCTAGCAATTCTCCCAATCTTAGAGTGAGGCTTACTGGCCTCTACGTAGTTCCCAGACCTACTGCATCAACTCCTGCCTCTCTATGTCAGCACTGGGCCTCTCTGCGTCACCCATGCAAGCCTTCCAGTGACTACGAAGTCTACTGCCTCTGCGTCTGCTTGAGAGGCTCTCTGTCTGCCTCTCTACGCTAGTCTTTTAGTGTTGATCCTGACTCTCTCTTTCGTACCTGCTACATCCTGCTGCTCCCCATACCACTAGTTCGAATTTCTCAACTAACCCCGCTCCAGAAATCGAACTGACTGGTCTCCCTCAGTATATTCTCCAACCAACCCTCAAGCCTCTTCTTATACTTTTCCTATTGGTCCTTCGACGACCGAGATTAAATCTCTAATCAATGGCTAAGATTATATTTGGCTTGATCCATGACTTTTGGAACCTTCTAACCCAGTTTTATATTAATACCCATTAATATTTTATTTTTCCTAAGTTTAGACTTAGGAGCTCCATTAAAATATTAATTATTTTAATATCTCCCAAACCGGTTAGGATCTTCCCAAACCATTTCTGGGTCTTGGAGATATCATGTGCTTTAGTCTCTCCACCAATTTTCATGGCTAGATCACATCCGATGCTATATCAAATCAACAAAATGATGCCTCTAAGGTGTCCAAAATATTTTTTCTTTGTGACTGTCCTTAAATTTTTTATGTGCAGAAGGTGATTAGGACAACAATTCCAATAGGGATTCTTTATTGTTATGAATCCAAGCTCTTCATCATAATGTGTCATCATGTATGTCATCAATATCATCCATGTCATCTTGATAGTGTAGCATCATGTATCCAATAATAGTGTAGTGATATGTCATCCATATGTCATAGTGAAACATCCATCAATTTGCCATCAAGTGATTTCCAAGTCCTTCATGTCATGTCTCCAGTCATTGTCCATGTCATCAAATGTAATGTGTTGTCATTGTTCTTCAATAGAGCTAGTTAGGGAAAGGGCTTGGATATAAGGATTAGGGCTCCATACATTGTCATTAGGATTAGGAATCCTTATCAATCAAGAGGAGCTTGTCATCATGAGCAAGGACATCATCATAGTTTTAGGGCGTTATCATCAAGAGAAAGGATATCATAATATGCATGAGGTTATGGCATCTTCATGGTTAGTTCAATGATATCTAGGGCACTATGATCAAAGGGAATCTAGGGCAACATCATATCTCACAAGAATTTGCCATCACGAACAATGCCATATTGACATCAATGACAACCTTGATTAACAATCTCCCCCTTTGTCATTGATGGAAATATTCTTGCCCTTCCAACATTCTCTCCCCCTTTGACATCAATGGAAAATGGGGTGACCAAGAACTCCCCCTGTCAAGCTGCTTCTTTTCTTCATCAATTGTTGTTCTTCATAGGTATGTTACTCCCCCTGTCGTGGTGCTCTTCCTTCTGGCAATGTGGTCCATCATATATGTGTTTACATTTATTCATGTAATGAACGAACTCCCCCCACTTGCATGAAATCCTCTAGATTCTTTAGACAAGAAATATTTATGCCTTGTAATTAAGTGGAAGAAATCTTCAACAATAGTCCATCTGATAAGTAAGGAATCATGTTCTTCAATGGAGTTGCTCCCAAGAGATGATCTATCAAAAGATGATTGTCCATGTGTGACTCATCAAGAATTTCATAGGGCCTATTCGTGAATAACTTCTACAAGAATGATTAAGAATCATAATCTCCCCCTAATAGTATGCATGGTCTCCTTTGGCAGAGTCTCATTATAAAAAACTTGGAATATCAAGGATGAATTTATCAAATCAACAACATGTGTTGTTGGCTGGAGTGTTCAAGAGACTTTCAGATTCGGTTTGCTTCCTTCTCCATACTTGTGTAATTGTCTTATCTGGCTTGGTTATCATGGTTTTAGCTTGTTTAGGGACCCAAGTCAAGTTACAATGACGTGCCATATGTCCAATTTTATGACAATTAAAGCACTCCATCTTGTTCATGAATGAGAAATCATGACTTCTTCTTGCAAAATTTCTTCTAGGAGATTGATGGGGATCATTATATTTGTCTTTGTGATATTCCCTACAATATTTTGCCATGTGCCCAAAGTTTGTACAAGAATAGAAATAATCAAGAAATATACTTTGGTACTTGGGAGATGGATATTTCCTTGATGTACTTTTGAAGTCTTTTTGCCTTGGGATTCTTTAATGATATTCATTTCCTTTTGTATTCTTAACACCATTTGCAAGTCTTCTTGGAGTAGGATTTCTTTCAATGTGTTCTTGATTTTTCTCCTTGCCTTTGCTGGAACTAGGAGCATCAACATTTCTTCCTGGCTTCCTCACATCCTTGTCATTTGAAGCATTATCATTCTTGCTTGAGGATTCACTTGCATAGCTAAGACCTTATTTATCAAGGGGAGACCTTTGATGACTTGGGATATCATCTAGGGTTTGAGAACTTTTCAATTTCTTATTCAACATGTCAACTTCCTTTTTAAGAAAGACAATTTCTTCCTTCATTTTCTTGCATTCTTCATCCTTCTTTGATAGAATGATCTCCATTTCTTCATTCATCTTGGTTTCTTCAAATGATTGGGCCTTAAGAGAAGTGATTTCTGATCTTAACTTGGTGATGTCATCATCATTTTATTCTAGTTTGCATATCATGGTGTTTCTCTCATTTTCTTCTTCATCAGCTTGTCCTTCTATGAATTCCAAAGCTCCCATCACCTTCTTAGCTCCTTGTGCTTGTTTCCTTGCTTCTACTAGTTGAGATCTAAGGGAGAAGACCTCTTCCTTGTATTTACCAATCTCTGCTTCAAGTTTGTTCAAGCTCTTGAGTCTTTGTTCAAGGTGGCAAGACAAAGTTCCCTCCCTTTTCCTTGCCTTATCCAATTGATTTGTCATTGTTATGACTTCTTCGTGATGCTTTCTTTTATTTTGGTGAAATTCCTCCTTAAGTTTGGTGAGCTCCTCATCTATTTCTAGTACTTGAATCTTGAAAAGGTCAGCTTCCTTCCTTTTCTTTTGTTGGTCACCATCTTACGCTTTCTTCTTAAGTTCCTCATTTTCCCTTTTCAAACCGTTAATCTCTTCCATGACAGCTATAGGTTTAGTAAGGAGATCTTCTTCAAAGTATTCTTTTCTTTCTTCTTCTTCTAGGTCTTCTTTGGCCTTGATGTCATCATTCTTATTTTTCCTTGATGGGTTCTGGATTTCCTTCTTGCTTTCCATCATCTTCTTGACTAGTGGTCATGGTCAATACTCCTTTTGAGTGAAGTTCATGAAGTTTCTCCCATATACCCTTTGCTGATGAACATTTTTTCAAATTGGCCTTTATAGAACCTGGTATCTCATTCAAGATTGCCTTCATCGCTTTTGCATTGTACTCCTTGGATTCTTCGTTCATCATGTTATCAATAATCACTAATTCCCATACTTCAACACCTTGAGCCATTAAGAAATTTCTCATTCGTATCTTCCATACATCAAAGTTTCCATTGAATAATGGAACCTTCCCAATTTGATTGTCTTTAGTTTTCACGATCGAGGAAGAGGCATCTTTAGGAGGATTGGAGGCTTTCTTCCTTGGCTTTGCCATCTGTGTTCTAAGGATCAACCTTAAAGATGTTAGGCTTTGAGTGAAGGTGCTAGTTCTAATACCAATTGTTCAAAATAGTGAGGGGGGGCGTGAATCAATATTTCTTTTCAATTGTTATTTTTACTAGTTAGATCACTTATATTTAGAACATAAAATGAACAATGATAGAGTAAATACTTTTATTAATTTCTTCTTTCAATAAATCAAGTACAATATATGTAGGGCTCCAACCCTAGATGAAGGCACCAATCTTCAATCTCCTAGGCTCCAACCTGTAATATGCCAAGCACCGACTTGGACTTCCTAAGGCACCAACCTTGTCAATTTCGAGGCACCAACATCTAGGGCTCCAACCCTATTTCTGGTGCAGGCTCCAACCTGGTTTCTTGAGGACTCCTATCCTTTATGGATCCGACCCTATCTTCCAATGCAATAACATTGTATCTACGAGGCTTCGACCCTTAGCTTTACTTAATCAAGATATGTTTGGTTATACTTCACGAATCCCAATGCCTTCTTCAACAAGCCCTGTCAATGTTCAACTATGCGTTCACTTAGTCTCCATGTCACATCATCAATGGCAACCTTGTTCTTCACATGAAGGTGTCACCATTATTCTTCATGTTACCCAAACAAAACTTCTTCAAGGTCACCTCATGATGGATTCAATGCATCATGGTCTTCAATGATCTCCACAAATCTTCAATACGCTGCTTCACAAAGTTCTCTAACTCTGCCCTATTCTATTCTCAAGAGAAGACTTCAACAAGCTTTATTTATCCAATCCCAATAAATCAACACTTCAACCATAACGACTATGGCAAATTCGACCACGACAACTGATCAGGTGCTCAAAATTATGCTCAAAAATCAAAATTATTATAATGGTGTGGAACCTGAATGAACACGTAGTGCTTGTCATCCTGAATCTGGTGCAACTCGTTTCGCGTGAAACGAACAACGTATGCTCCTAGAAACACGATCTGTTTGTTTTCCTAAACAGGTAAATTTGGTGCAGGAGCTGGCAGGGATGTTGACTAGGCATCCGTACAACCCAGTTAGCAAAAATAATATTTCATGGAATATCCTTAGAATATTCCTTGCAGGTGGTGAATCTGAAGGTGACAAGTGTCAGGTTTGAATTGGTCTGCATGTCATTTTTGGGCCAATCAGGAGGTGACACGTGGTTAAGATGGAGGCTGCCACATGTCCTCTGAAAGGTGAGTTAAAATAATGGTTGGAAAGGTAGGTTGGAAGTCGGGCTCGATCCCACAAGCTCTCGTCTCATAGTGTCGAGGCCTACCATTGCACCCTCATAATGGTTCTACTAGGTAACAGTTGTAGGTTACATTTAACGTTTGTTGATTGTAAGGTTGGGGGGAGACTACCCTCCCATGTGAATACACAAGCATTATTGTAAATAGTTATGGTCACCATTAGCCTTAACCTCCAGCTTAACTATGACTGCCATGACCCATGTGAACACTACCTCCAACTGTCGCATGCACCGTGACTGCTAGAAGACTGCCACTTAACTGTCAGACCCTAACCGCGTCATATGACTGGTAGGGCTAACAGTTTTTATAACTGCTAGTGGGGTTATGGGCTAAATTAATCGTCTTACAAATTCACCCTCAGTGTGGAGAAATTTTTGCCTAGTTAGAGCTTTTTGGGGTGAAATTGTATGATCATGCCGGATTTAGTGCAATTTATGGAGCGAAATATTGGGAAAACTAGGAGAGGTCATAACTTCTTCAGTTTTCCACCAAATTGGATGCAAAAAAGGCTATATGGACATTTTTGGATATTTTGGACTCATGGGAGTAGGTTTCAGAAGCATTTGAGCATTGTAAACCCATCTTTTTACACATTTGAGCATAATAGAGAGGCCCAAGCCATTGGAAGCTGGAACAAGGAGACGTAGCCCAGGAGGGGTGAACTCCTTTATCATGTTCCTGTTGTAATGTGTTTTTTATGATGTTCTGTACATGTTTATGTTGCTGTTCAGTCTCTTATTTATGTTAAAGTTCTCAAAAAATTAACATAAAAACTCATCATTTCACTTGCAAAAATTCACGAATCCTTAAGCACAATGAAAACATTTTGTTTCTAATCCGAGGAGGATCTTAGCACAACAATATACTATTCTAAATCAGACCAATTTTGGTACTAGAGCTCTAGGTTTTCTTTATGAAAGAAGGATTTAATTGTTTGTAAATTTATGTCATGCTTACAAGGTTAAAAATCAAAAGAGGAGAAGGGAAGCTAATTGGAAGCCCTGAACTTGGGTCAAGGGGAAGGAGAGCAAGGTTTCCACAATCTCCAACACGATTTCAGCCTCAAGTTGCAATTGAGACTCCAAAGATCATGTCTCATGAAGGAGAATATACAAACATGACAGAAGATGAGAATACCTTAAGAAAGTCTTTCTTTGATATGACAAATATGGTGAAGGTCCTTGATGAAGAGAGAAATACCAGGTTGCAAGGTGAAAGTTCCAAACCTCCCAAAGAAGAAGGTTTTTTAGGAGGAGGTAATGGAAAAGGAGGTAATGGAAATGGAGACAAACCTCCACCCTCTCCACCATCTTATTAATCTTCTTCTTCACAAGCATTTTCACCCTCTTCCACTAATACAAACCTTAATCATACTCATCATCATACTTCAAAAGGAACTGGTAAATCACCTTTTTTAAAACTTGATGTTAAATTTGAGATGCCCATGTATAATGGTGAAGTGAATGCAGAGAAGCTTGATAATTGGATTCGTCAGTTGGAGGTCTATTGCAGGATTCAAAACCTTCAAGAGGATGACATAAATATTCAGTTAGCTTCCTTGAGAATGGAGGGTGCAACAATGGTATGGTGGGAATCAAAGACCCAAGAGGAGATTAAAAAACACAGTAAGATCTCAATTTCTTGGAATGATTTCATTGCTGCAATCAAAAGACAATTCTACCCTCTAGCTTATATGCAGAAAGCCATCATGAATTGGCATAACTTTAGACAACTTAAAGGTCAAAATGTGCAAGATTACACCCAAGAATTCAGAAAAAGGTCTTTAATGTTAGGTGTAGATTTTCAATCACGGGACACATTGTTGAAGTACATAGGGGGTTTACACAATTACCTTAGGCATACTATCTTAATGTTTAATCCCAATAATCTAGATGATGTGTGTGTGAAAGCCAGTCATCTTGATGCAAGAGGGAAAAACTCTCCAGAAGAAGGTAGTAAAAAGCCATTTAAGGGTAAAGAGAAAGAAAAGGGTTTCAAGGGAAAGAAAAATGCATCCATTAAAAATGAATAAGAGAAAACAATATGTAAACATTTTTCTAGAGAGGGTCATGATGAATCTCATTGTTGGAAGCTTCATCTCGAAATGAAACGAAAAAAGTTCAACAACAAGGGAAAATAAAAGACAACTGCCGTCATTCAAGAGGATTTGGAATCTGATTCGGGTGATGAAACTAAAATTACAACCATGGGGATAAAAGCAAAAGAATCCATTTCTAGCACTAGTATATCAAATTGTCACACTAGTACTCCAAATGAAGAAACAAGGATTGAATTATTTTATGTAAGAGTAATCTCAAAACATACAAAAATCGACACACTTTTGATAGTGAGTCTCAAGCCAACTTGATATCTGATAACTTAGTCAAACAACTTAATCTTGAAACCATTTATCCCAAGCCACATCCGTTGGGTTGGATATGAATGGACACAAAATTACAGATTACAAGAAAATGTATTCTTCGGTTTTCAATCACAACAAAATTCATTGACGAAGTTGAATTAGATGTTGTACCAGTTGATATATCGGGAATTGTTTTGGTTAGTCCTTCCCTCTATGATAGAAAATAAATCTTCTATTGTCATGAAAATAAGTACCACTTGTTCAAGGACGGTGTGGAGTATATTGTGAAAGCTCATCGCAAGAAACTAAATATTTCATTAGTTAATGCAAAGCAAATGAAAAGAGTAGTGAATTTAAGCAAGAATTTAGTGCTTCTTATGATCAAACCCAATGTTGATTTTGATTATGAAGCATTTTATGGTTGTAATTCAAATTCAAAAATTGATTTGGTTGATGTCGCTAACCATGATGATGAGGTGTTTCAGAAAGAAAAGGGATTTCCTTCCAAGAGGAGAATCTAACATGAAACACCATCGCAACAAAGGTGTCTTCTTTCTAACATTGACATGCATCAGATGTCAAGAAGGGAAAGTGTAGAAATAACAAAGAAAATCCAAGGATTATTGAACAAAAGGATCATCTAACCATCTCCTTTACCATGTGGTGCACCTCTTGTTTTGGTGCCTAAGAAGTATGGTAAGCATTTCATTGAATGGGATTCAAGAAATGGTTTTCATCATAGTAGAGTTGTTGAAGGAGACATATGGAAGACAACATTCAAAACCAAGCAAGGTTTGTTGGAATGGCTTGTTATGATTTTTGGTCTTTGCCATGCTCCTACTACTTTCATGCATATGAAGGAAGATGCATTGAAGCCATTTCTAGACATGATAGTCTACTTGGATGACATTTTCAGTTTCAGAAAATTTCATTATGAACAGGTCATGTGTGAGAAAAAAATACTTGATGTCATATGTCAAGAACATTTGTTTTTGAATATGTCAAAGTATATGTTGGATAAAACTTATTTGATGTACTTGGCCCATGATATTGGAGAAGGTGAGCTGAAGTTAGACCTCTCCAAGATTGATGCCATTATGGATTGGTCAATGCTTAAGATAGTTTTGGATAAGAGGTTTTTTGGGAGAAACCCAATGTTGGAGGAGAGATTTTGTTAAGTTTTCTTCTATTATAGCTCATTTGTATTCTTTGATAGTTGTACAAAAGGCATTCTAGTGGGGAGGCAAACAACAAGAGCATTTGATGCTTTAAAAGAAAAGACCAGTTCATCCTTTATACTTGCTCTTCTAAACTTGAAAAATTCATTTGAGTTTCAGATTGATCTATGCGACTATGCCATGGGCGTAGTCTTTATGAAATGTGGTAAGCCCATTTCTTTTCATTGCAGCAACAAAGGCACTTCCATTGGATAGGTTTCCTTCTACTATTCCACTCGGTCAAAAGGTATAAGAAAGGTATAAGTGACAAGTTTGTTGATGTACTTTCTAGGCCTATAGTCTGTATAACTACTTTCCTCAAGCATCATTTTGTTTTGCATGAAAGTTATGTTCAGAAAAATACATACTTTTAGGATGTACATTCAAGCTTGATTCAAAGGAATCAAGTGGAGGAATTTGTTTACCATTTGCATTATAATGTGTTGTATCCTCTTGGTAAGAAGGATGTTTCTACTGATAGTAACATGGACAAAGCCAAAGAGTTCATTGAACAACTCCAAATGGTACATCAAACAATGCAAGAACAACTTGAAAAGGGCAAAGGCAAGTACAAAGAAAGGCATGAAAAGCATTGTGTAGATCACAAGTTCCAAGTTAGTGACAAATGGATTGAGATTGGAAAGGTGAGGGAACTATACCCTCACATATTGGACAACTGAAAGTGATCTTTTTGGCTCCAAAAGGCTTCGAGTGGGGAGGAGTGATTAGGTGCTCAAAAATCAAATTTGTCATAATGGTGTGGAACCTAAATGACTGTGTAGTGATCGTCATCCTGAATCTGACGCGACTCGTTTCGCATGAAACAAACACCGTATGCTCCCAGAAACGCGATCTGTTCATTTTCCCAAACATGCGAATTTGGTGCATGAGCTGACAAGGATGTTGACTAGGCATCCATACTGCTATCACTTAAAAAATCTGATATATGTAACTTCTCATCCTAGCCCGATGTCAAAGGTCAGTGATAGTCTAAGTTGATTTCATTTTTTCCTTAAAGTCTGAAGTTTGAAGAGGTCATGAGTCAAGTATATTCTTATCTACCATTGGTCCCCCTTCATTCACCATTGTTTCATAGCCATGTGTCACTTTGTTATCCACCACCAAGCCTTTTGGTAATTGCGTAGCGCATGCATTCTTTTTAAAGTGTTTTCGCAGCGCATTTACTTTGTTTAGCAGTTTCACAGCGCAAAACCTTATTAGGTGATTTCGCAGCGCATCATTCAAAATTCAAACTAACCGCGCTTCGAAATCAGGGATTTGTGCATTCCGCAGCGAATCTTTCCCAAATGTCAAATCTGTTAGGTAAATCAGTGGCTGCGTCATCTTGTGTCAGTTCATGTACTCCACTTATCACGTTCCACCACCCATCGCCATTATCACCACCATTAGATTTGTTGATACACACGGATTACCATTTCCAAGAAAGGCCACCTTGCACAACTCTTAATGATGATTGTAAGCCTTGCATGAATAACAAATCTGCAAGATTGCAATTTGAAAGATTATAAATGGCAAGATTTCAATTTTAAATAAAATTGTAATCAAGCGAGGCAACAAATCAAGCAAGGCAGCAAATTCAAGCGAGGCAGAATTTCAAAAGAAGCTGAGTTTACAGTTCGAACAGAGCTAGTATTCCTTGTTTTCAGGTCTTTAAGATTTCATGGATAGATCAATAGAGAAGAAAGAGCACAGATCAGGCAAATGTCTGAGGAATGGGCCTGAAGGCTTGGATATAACACTGAAGAATAAAGAGGTGGAGAAGGCGTTTAAAAAAGCCGGGTGCTGGAATTTTTGCAAGAAGTTACAAGGAGGGCATGCACAGGTAACCAAAGAATTTGTGCTTAATTTCACTGGTTTAAATTCAAAGGTAGCTATGATGGAATTGCAGGTCTCACCAAAGATGATATCCACTGTGATAGAGATTCCACAAGGGCAAGAGAACTGGTTCAAAAATTTCAAATTTGACATGAATCCATGCAAGGAGGTTTTAAAGAAGGAGTTTGTAAATTCAGATTTAAGTCAGTGCCTAGGAGCTATGTCAAAGAGTCTTATGCACATTTACTCACCTGTATACAAAAAGACCTGACTTGCAAAGGAAGGTATAACAAGGTGTATTCGTACCATTTTAAGCTCCTTTTGCATTTTACAGGGAAGGTTTCCATTGATCTACCTTTTTATCTATTTCGCGGTTTGAGTAAGATGTGTGACAAAGTACAATTGAGGAAGGAAGCTTGTGAAACTTCTCTGTTTCATCATGGCTTGATTAAACTACTTGTCTTACATGAGCTTCAAAAGGTAGGCAAAGATTGGAATTCATTTATTTTTATGGTTGGTTTCAGAAGCCAGACTGGCCTCAGTCCTCTACCTACAAGAGATCTTACAACAGCGGGTCTTCAAACAGAAACAAGAGCTAAGAGATTTCCAAAATTAAAGGCGAGGAAACAAGTGAGAGAGTCAGTACAACCACTGATCATTCAATATACACCTCAACAATCAACTAAGGAAAAAGCTCAAGTCAAAAAGATTGCACCTGAAGCAAGCACAACTGAAGTAGTCTCAAGGAGAAGAACAAGAAGTCAGATGGCTGAAGAAAAAGGTAAGGCAGTAGCTGTTGAAGAAAGCCCAGTTTCGAAGGGAAATCTAAACGATTTATTGCAGGAAATTGACTTTGAGGAGTCCCCGCTAGTTCAAGATGAATTGATGCAGTCAGAAAAAGAGAATACAAAGAAAACCAAAGCCTCAAAGAAACTTAAATTTGATGAGCAAGTTGAACAATTTGTTTTCAAACCCAAGAGACCCATAACAAGGAGATTTCAACAAGTACAAGAGGTACCACCAAGAACAGAGGAAACAGGGGAAGAGATACAACGCCATCAAAGAAAGGACAAAGGCAAAACAATCGCCACATATAAAGAAGACAGTATAACAGACTTGAAAAGAAGATTGGAATCAGCTAACCTTGAGATTGCCAGACTGAGGAAAGCTGCCAGAAGACATGCCATCATACAAGCTAATTATTACAGAATTAAAACCTTATGGGAAGAGAAAGCAACTTCAGAGGTGGTTGACTGTGATACTCAATTCCATACTTGGACAGTACCGGCAATCAAAGAAGCAAAATTCATCAAGATGATTAATATGCAATTAAGAGCTGGGAACAAGATTATGAAGAAACAAATCGAAGATTTAAAGGCACAGTTAAGCCAGCTAAAGGAACCTTCTAAATGAAATCACATTTCAAGTAAGATTATGTTTTGAATTTTGATGATTTTGCTTAGTATCATCTTCTTGAAGAATTCTACATGTCCATTCAATTTTGGAAAGTCTTGGAACAGTTGAAAGGAGGTTTTGATAACAAAGTGCTCAATTAATAAAGTTTTGGGTTGAAAACTATGTTTTTTAAACAACTCAACAGTTTCGTAGCGCGCTACGAAACTGCTGAAGGTGATGATTAAAGCTCACCAGTTTCGTAGCGCGCTACAAAACTGTTGAAGCTAAAGGATCCAATACAAATAAACCAGTTTTGAAACATAAGCGGGAAATTTTGAAGAATGAATATATGCAAGGAAACATCCGAAGCTGCAGCAATCAATCAGGCTAAGACAGGTGGAGAAATATGGGTTTGGATCCAAATTTGAATTTTGTCATAAAGTGAGCATTTTAATCACGGTTCAGATATGTTAAGACAGCCTAAATGCGTTTTTGTTTTTAAAAAGTAGTGGACAACACATAAATGGACGTGGCCATCTGTCACGTTTTGGAAAGCAAAGATGAAGGACCTGCTTCTGTGGATTCGAAAACCATAAAGATCGATGAGCAGGGGTTGTTTCCTATATTTCAGCACAATGGGAAAGATGTGGCATAAAAGACAAGCATGGAGTCTTAAACCTCCATCACAACCAAACTAACAGGGAACCAGATGTCAAGGAATGGGAATCATTGTAACCAACGCTATTATTAGCATGGCATGGTGTTAGAATCCTACTAGATTTAGATCTCTGAAAAGTCTAGTTAAAGTTTGTTACATTAAATAAGCAGTTAGAAGTGGATTAGGTGTCATTAGAAGTAGATCTCGAGTTTCCCTCATGCTTGAGGAGAAATCTCAATTAGATAGAAGAAGAAATCTATATATATAGCTGGAGCACCAATGTAATGAGGGTTGGATATTTTATGAAAAACGCTGATATTTGGCTTATGTAATACTCTGTTTTGATAATACATGTTTGGCTTTACTTCTAAGGATTCACGAGGGATTTTATGTTCAGAATGTGTGATGTTGTCCTTTTCCTAATTCTTGTAGTGGTATGAATGTGTAATCACTTAGAATTCACTTGAGGTGCTCTAACTTCCTGTATGCATTCATAGACTGTGTGGTCCTATATGAGTTGTTATGTTCTGAATATTTTAAATACTGAATGCCCTGACTTCTATGTAAGGTTGAATTCATTGTCATATTGAGATGTTGTTGACTCCATAAGCCCAATGGATAGTTGCTAAATGTGTTTCCACCATTCATATTTTTATAGTTGTTTCACAAGAGTTAGCCATCTTAACTATAATCAAAATCATTAACCGTTTTTGAGAGAGCCCTCTCAGGTTGAGGAGGCTAAGCCTCAGCCTAAAGTAGGTTTGAAATAGTTACTTGAGGTCTTCTTGGTCTGCAGCCTTCCAGGGTTAGATTTTGAGATAACACATACAACCTAGTCAACAAAAAGAATATTCGTTGAAATTTTCCATGGAATATCCTCAAAATATTCCTTTTAGGTGGTGAATTGGAAGGTGAAAAGTGTCAGGTTTTTAATTGGTCCGTGTGTCATTTTTGGGCCAATTAGGAGGTGACACGTGGCTAAGCCAGAGGCTGCCACGTGTGCTCCGAAAGGCAAGTTAAAATAATGGTTGGCAAGGTAGGTCGGAGGTCGGGCTTGATCCCGTGACCTCTCGTCTCACAACGTCGAGGCCTACCATTTCGCTCGCACAATGGTTCTTACCATGTAACTGTTGTGGGTTACATTTAACATTTGTTGACGACAAGGTTAGGGGGAGACCACCAACGACCCTCCCCAGTGAACACACAAACCATTACCTCAAACAGTTATGGTCACCATTAGCCCTATCCTCTAGCCTAACTGTGACCTCCACGGCCCATGTGAACACTACCTCCAACTGTCGCATTCACTGTGACCTCCACGACCCGTTTGAACACTACCTCCAACCGTCGCATTCACCATGACCACCAGAAGATCGCCACTTAACTGCTAGACCCTAACCGCATCATGTGACTAGTAGGGTTGACATTTTTTTATAACCACTAGCGGCGTTATGGGCTAAATTAACCGTCCTACAAATTCGCCCACCACACGGCGAATTTTTTTCCCAATTAGCGCTTTTTAGGGTGAAATTATAGGATCATGCTGAGTTTGGTGCACTTTGTGGAGCAAATATTGAGAAAACTAGGAGAGGTCATAAATTCTTCAGTTTTCAACCAAATTAGATGGAAAAAGAGGTTAGATGTCCATTTTTTGATATTGTGGACTCATGGGAGTAGGTTTCAGAAGCATTTGGGCATTGTAAATACATGTTTTTACACTTTTGAGCATAATAGAGAGGCCCAAGCCATTGGAAGCTGGACCAAGGAGACGTAGCCCAGGAGGAGTGAACTCTTTTATCATGCTCCCATTGTAATGTGTTTTTGATGATGTTTTGTACATGTTTATGCTGTTGTTCAGTCTCTTATTTATGTTAAATTGTTCATAAAATTAACATAAAAACTCATCATTTCACTTGCAAAAATTCATGAATCCTTAAGCACAATGAAAGCATTTTGTTTCTAATCTAAGGAGGATCTTAGCACAACAATCTAATATTCTAAATCAGATTAACAATTACGACAACTTCAACCGTGGTAGCTTCAACCATGGAAACTACAGCAATTGCGATAATTTCGACCACAACAACTACGACAACTTCAACCACAACAACTATGACAAGCTCAACTACGACAACTGTGACCACGATAACTACAACAACTTCGACCACGAAAAAAATGACAACTTCGACCATGAAAAATACGACAACTACAACCACAACAACTTCGGCCACGACAAATACAATCACTTCTTTGCTCCTAGCTCGAACCTATGGGAGACTATTTAACCCAAGAACAATTCCACAAACTTGTCTTCCTTGATTTTCTAGGTTGCAGCTTCTTCTCTACCTCTGAAAAATATGAGGTTGAATGAACGAATTTAGGTTTATATTTATAGTGATTTTGCTTATAACTGAAGGGACACGTCTCTTTGAAGTGAGGCCGACTTGTATGACTAAGTGTAGGTCGGCTCACTACTAGCAATAATATGCTTAACTTAAAAATTCAATATCTCACAAACTATTAGGGGTTTCGAGGAAAATAAAGGCTCGTTAGAAAGAGGAAAAAATCCTCTTTAAGATGGTACAAGATCCATTTTTAAAGGATGCCTCCAAGGTGTTCAAAATAGTTTTTCTTTTTGATTGTCCTTAAATTTTTTTATGTGTAGAAGGTGATTAGGACAACAAGGTCATTAGGGATTCTTTATTGTTATGACTTCAAGCTCTTCATCATAGTGTATCATCATGTATGTCATCAATATCATCCATGTCATCTTAATAGTGTAGCATCATGTATCCAATAATAGTGTAGTGACATGCCATCCATATGTCATAGTGCAACATCCATCAATTTTCCATCAAGTGATTTCCAAGTCCTTCATGTCATGTCTCCAATCACTGTCCATGTCATCAAATGTACTGTGTTGCCATTTTTCTTCAATAGAGCTAGTTAGGGCAAGGGATTGTATATAACGATTAGGGCTCCATACATTGTCATTAGGATTAGGCATCCTTATCAATCAAGAAGAGCTTGTCATCATGAGCAAGGACATCATCATGGTTTTAGGGCTTTATCATAAAGATAAAGGATATCATAATATGCATGAGGTTATGGAACCTTCATGGTTAGTTCAAGGAAATATAGGGCACTATGATCAAACAAAATATAGGGCACTATGATCAAAGGGAATCTAGGGCAACATCATAGCTCACAAGAATTTGCCATCACGAACAATGCCATATTGGCATCAATGAAAACGTTGATTAACATGCGCTCCATCCACCTAACTTTCCTTCTAGTTTTTTTGAGGTTAAAATGATTAAATCAAACACTATGGAATCATATGATCCTTGGATAGTGCCTTTAGTGTCTTAATTAGCCTCCTATGGCAATGAGATGCCTTTGAGTCCTTTAGAATTGGTTTACCGGGCAATTCAATCACTTTCTGACTCATCATCTTCTAAAATTGATCAAGTGGATACGATCAATGATGATTATTCTCCTTTACCTTGGTTAGAACCAGTTTCACTTCCCGATCCTTTCGATTATACGTTTTCAACTGATGAAAGTATCATGGAGGTCATGACTTCGGTTGAAATGCCATGGAATGATTACCATCATCGTTCAACTTTTCTACCTAACCCTGATAAAATCGAGAATGATTTTCTACCTTGTTTTCTCCATAGATTGTAGATAATCCAGAATGGCTCGTTTCAGTTTTTCAAGCTGAATCTGAAAGGAATTTTGGTAATATATCTACAAAAATTTCCATAGATATCTTAGTCAAAATAGGAAATGTTGAAAATATTCATGTAGGTGCTTCATACTCAGTTGAAGAGATTCAAACGTATAAAGCCGTGTTTCAAGAATTTCGTGACATTTTTTCTTGGTGATCCGAATGGAAATCCGCATATGGTGTTTACCCATGGTAATGTAACTAAAAATGTTATAAATAAAAAGGTTATTTTTGTAAGAGGACAGATCATCCAGGACAATGTAGTTGTAGCAACCATTTGTTGATCTAATAAAAGCTAGTTACTGATTTATTTTCTGGCTTGGGTTTACTTTTGTTCTTTTCTTGATGTGACAATTACTCAAATCTCCCCCCCCCAAATATCTGGATCAGTTTATGGATCTTGGGGGCCTCCCCCTAGATCCAAATCAGTGGTATCAGAGTGAGTTATGACTCCATGGAAATTAGGGTTTCAAAGGGTTTAGCCTTCTTTTCTTTCACTTGTTGCTCATCCATGGTCTTCAAAAGAAGATTATTTTCACAAATCATGTCTACCGATGGTTGCCACAATGTCGCATGCCTTAGGGTTTTTATATCATAGTTTGGCTTATAATGTCATTCTTGCACTGACATTCTTTAAGGCTATCTCAGGATCAAATTCCGCAAAACTCTGTTTCAATTTTTTTGATTCCAAATAAAGGTGCCTATCGCCCCATTTCATGGCCATCCCTTTTTTTTGTTTCTCCTGCAGGAAAGAAGAAGAGTAGGGGAAAGTGAACTAATAATATTATCTTCATTTACTGTGTTGAAAATTGGCTCAGTTTTAACATTAGTGGCAACTGCAGCTCCAATAACATCGACCTTGAGTTTAAGAATGCAAGAATTAGCAGCTCCATTGTCCAAGCGAGTGACGATGAAATCATATCCATCATCTGAATCATTGTCAACATCAGGATCTAGTATTGTATCCCATCACAGGAAGGCTGAATGAACTTCATCATCATCCCCTTCTCTACCGGAGGTGGTCGTAGTCATAATGTCGATATCAAAGAGTTCATAAGAGCTGCAATACATAAACTACAGAATGTAGGTAACGATCCATGATGAGCACCACCTGATCGTAAAATTCATGGCATTCGATCGCCACATGAATTTGGTTTTGAGGGATTGTGAAGAGTTTAGAAGTCTTGCTCCAAATAAGTAGCCATAATGGACATGAAAGAAGAGTGTGAGCAGAGACGAACCCTCAACCTCATCCTCCTCTAGAGAGAAGAAGTGTTTAACATGACTATCAAAGGTTCGCCCCCACCGATGATTCATGGCTCAAAACTATTGCTACAACTCAAACAAGCCCTAGCTTAGGTAGAGCAGCATGCAAGGAATTCCCACAACGCCCCTTGTTCAAGCGTAGGTGGGATTAGCTAGTCCCATCAAAGGAGTTGGAAACCCTTCACCAGGCATGATGTAACCCTTAGTCTCAAGACCTCCCGTTCCGTAGGTCTCGACGCCCCCATGAATTATTCTACCCAAATTCCAATGCGTCCTCCTGGACCTCCTCCACTACCATTCTCATTGCAGGCACCATGGTGGAGAAAAACGCTCTAGATCTCCTTCTATATGACGTTGCGAAACTCACTGAAGGCCACCCTGATGATTCAACTATGATCTATAATACCCTTGCCCAAAAAATTGCATGGCGGTGTTAGAATCCATCTGCGAGAAGACAAAGTACTTCGATGGCTCTTTCCAATAGTCAAGAGCAGTGAGTTAGAAAACAACAAGCAATCCTCTTGGATTTGGGATGACATGCAAATTTTCGCGTTACAACCGCTGCAATGGATATATATAGAATTGATTATGGTTTTAGGGGTTGGAGGATCAATCCCCATGACACATTAGCTATATGTATGTTAGCAATAATTCACACATAGGCTACAGTGAACACATCGAAGCCACCTGCAAGAAATTCCCATACAGGAATTCCAAGAGACTATGTCATTTATGTGATTGCATGTGTAATGCTTCGGTCCCTTCGCCATCTCAATGTGGATGAAAATATTGTTCTCATTGCCTCCAAAGACATTCCACAACCATATGGGGATAATTTCAAAGCAATTGTGGTAGACAACAGGGAGAATAACTTACTCTCACCCTTGGCAAATTATATGCATGGAATTTAGTTGACTATGAGTGTGTTATCATGCTAGATGGAAACAATTTGTTTATGCATAAAACTAATGATGAAATTTTCAAATGTGAGAAGTTTTATGTCTTCTTCATCTTCCACATAGGATTCTTCGTTTCACAACCATCACAAGCGATCAAGTACATTGGAACTTTGTATTATGCCCTTCTAGCTATGCATTTGGAAGCTACCAGTTCCCATGTTGATTGTTCTATCATTGTTACCTATCTTGAAGCATACTTCTGAGTGTGACAAATGCCAAGGTAATGTCATGGTGGGACTCAAATCACAACAATGGGATTCACAAATGTGAAACTTGAGTACTTGGAAGAAGTATTTACACTGTCTCATTGGATAGTGAGAATCTACAAAGATAACCCACAAAATAAGTTGTCAGATCTCTATCGGATAGATCAACAAGTGATCTCGAGGTTTATTATAGGATACCTCTATCCTCGAACCCTCGTTCATTATGGTTATGGGTCAACCACACAAAATTCTTTGCCAACGAAGTCCATTTTCTTGGCCATACACTGTCCACCTCACAGTTGGCCCACTAGCATTACAGGGTATCTCTATCCTTGAATCTTCGTTCATCATGGTTATGCGTGAGTCATGCAAAACCCTTGCCAGTGAAATCCATTTGCTTGGCCACACACTGTCAATAACACATTTGGCTCACAAGCATTACATGGTATCTCTATCCTTGGATCTTCGTGCATCATGGTTACGGGTCATCCACAAACCCTCGGTTATGGGTCAACCACGCAAAACCCTTGTCTTCGACAACACTTGGTCATCCACAACTCATATTCGACAAAAGATTGTCCAGAGGGAACTTCACGCAATGGGGACCATTGCTCCCTAAGGAGGGAAGAATGATCTGAATGGAAATCCCCCCATGGTATTTATCCATGGCAATGATCCGAATGGAAATCTACCTATGGTATTTACCCATGGTAATGATCCGAATGCAAATCTTCCCATGGTATTTACCCATGGTAATGTAACTAAAAATGTTATAAATAACAAGCCTCTTTTTTTAAGAGGACATATCATTCAACACAATGTAGTTGCAACAATCATTTGTTGATCTAATAAAAGCTAGTTACTGATTTATTTTCTAGTTTGGGTCTACTTTCATTCTTTTCCTAGTGCGACAATCACTTAGATCTTGGCCCCCCCTCCCCCCGCAAGATCTGGATCAGTTTATGGATCTTGGGGGCCTCCCCTAGATCCGGATCACCTGGTCCTGTGAGGAAATTCCAAGAATCGATCGAAGCCTTGATGTGTACGAGATTAAGACTTACCAGGATGCCAAACCTATCAGACAATGATTACATCCTATGCATCCACAAAAATTTGTTGCGATTAAAGTTGAAGTTGAGAAATTTCTCAAAGTAGGTTTCATCTGCCCGGTTCCCTTAAGTGACTAGGTATCTAATATTGTACCTATTAACAAGAAACATGGAACCATTAGAGTATTTGTCAATTATAGGGATATCAACAAAGCTTGTCTGAAGGATAATTATCCCACTCCCTATATCGATCAAATTATTGATGGGAAATGAATTTTTTTTCATTTATAGATAGACTTTCTGGCTACAACCAAATCAACATACTCAGCTGATCAACACAAAACCGCATTCATCTACCCATGGGGGAATTTTTCCTATTGGAAACTCCCATTCGGTTTGAAGAATGTCGGTGCAAATTTTCAAAGGGCTATGTCTTATGCATTTCACGATATAAAGCATAATGTGCAACCTTATCTCGATGATTTTCCAGCTCATTCAATAAGACGGGAAGATCATCCAAATAATTTGAGAGTATCTTTTATCAGATGTCGTCATTAAAATATTCGCTTGAATCCACACAAGTATGTTTTTTGTGTGTAATCTGGTCAATTTCTAAGATTTTTCATATCAAAGGAAGTCATTTGTGTCGATCCCTTAAAGGTTGAGGCTATTTTCAATCTACCTCCTCCTTCCAATCTCCACCAACTCCAAAGTTTGCAAGGGAAGGAAAAATTTCTACATCGATTTATCCAAAACTGTGTCAAGTTGACTAAGGGTTTTACTCGACTTTTGAAAAAGAGAATCTCATTTATGTAGGATGAAGTGGCTCAAAAATTCTTTGATGCACTTAAATATGCATTGACCCATACACCGTTGTTGCATCCTCTTGATTATCATTGAGAATACTTTTTATACTTAGCCGCGTTTGATGCCACCATAGGCATGGTTCTAGTTCAGGAAGGCGAATTGAACAAAGATCATGTGATATATTACTTATGTCATAATTTGACCAAAGCTGAAGCAAAATATGCACACGTGGAGAAATTGGCCTTGGCAGCTGTTTAAGCTATCCAATGTTTCCGTCACTACATCCTATTGCGCAAAAATACTATGATTTCCAATTGCAACCCCATGGTTTACATTTTACCAGACAATTGCTGAGGGGAAAGTATTCCAAATGGATAGTCATCCTACAGGATTTGATTTGGCATTCATTAAATCCAAATCTAAGAAATCATTGGTATTTTTGAATTATTATGTGACTTTCCCCATACTGAAACGAAAAACGTGGCAAAGGATTCTCTTCCAGACGAATCCCTCTTTCTAATCAGTATGTTAGATCCATGGTATGGAGATATCATCATTTATCTCCAGAACCAAAAATTTTATCAAAAACTGAGTCGAACTGATCGTTGTTGTATCCAGTAACAATCCCAACAATATAATATTGTTGGTGATACACTTTATCGTCGTGGGGCCAATTTCATTTTCAGACAATGTTTAACCCACGAAGAAGCCAAAAAGGCACTAAATGACTGCCATTCTGGAGCTTGTGGCAATCATATGTCAGGGTTTTCCACTTCTCAAAAGATCCCGCACACAGACTATTTTGGCCTTCTATGTTTAAAGACTGTATCACTACAGTCCGAAAATGCCATGTTAAATCTATGATAAAAAAATGCGTGCACACCTACCTCCTCTTCACCCAATCATTGTTGTCGGTCCTTTCACTAAATGGGGCATTGATTTACTTACATGTAACCCTCACTCGACCGAGGGGCATGGGTACATTATCCTTGCAGTAGATTGTCTTGCGAAATGGGCCAAGGGGATGCCCACATATAAGGATGATGGTGAAACAACATCGATTTTAGTGTTCAATCAAGTGATTTCTTGTTTCAGAGTTCCATAAGCCATCATCACAGACCATGGTAAGCATTTTCAGAACTATATCATGACCGATATTACCATGAAGCTAGGCCTGCTTCATGATAGTTCTACTCCATATTACCCGCAAGAAAATGGCCAAGTAGAAGTTGTTAACAAGGTATTGACCACCATGATTAAACATATTATTGGGACTCATAAACTAGATTGACATTTAATTCTCTATCCAATATTGTGGGCATATCGTACCATAGCAAAAACCTCGGCAAGTTTTACTCCTTTCCAGCTCATTTACGACATGGAAGCAGTTTTACCGATTAAATGCAATATATCATCTTTGAAATTGGCAATTGAATTATTACTAGCCACTTATGTTGAAGAAGAATTTTTCCTGTACTTAGCACGGCTCGATGAGACTTTCTATGATGCTACATTAGCTAGTGAGGCCTAAAAGAAATGAGTTAAAGCACATTATGATCAAAATGTCAAACCTCGTTCATATGCAGAAGGTGATTTAGTCTTAGTCTATGATCAAGAGCACGATAACTTAGGCATTGGTAAGTTCGATCCAATGTGGCATGGCCTTTATGTTGTAAAATGTGCACTGGAAAATGGGGCCTATGAACTAGTTGATTATTACGGAATCCCTTTGGGAAAGCCCAAAAATGGTCTTTACCTAAAGATATATTATGCTTAGATTGTGCAGTGATTTTTTTATTTAATCTTATTTATTTATTTATATTATTGTACCATGGTTTACATTTGGCAAGTTTCAACAACTTTTTACGATTTTTGCTACTTCTCATGCTTATCTTATGTTAAAATTGATTTGAAGATGTCAATACTCCCTCAAACTTGCATTGGCTTCGCTGATGGCGCTAATCGTAGTTTTCAGAATTTGTCTTCCGTATCCCTGATCATTTGTTCACCCATAGATGAGTTAGTTTCTATTCATGGGATATTCCTTGGTCAAGCAACGAATAATATTGCAGAATATAGCACAGTGATTGAGCTATTATTTGATTCCATTTCATTTGGCATTCGTTGATTGATCATTAGGTTAGATTCGCAACTCATAGCATTACATTTGAATGGTGTTTATTCAGTTAGAAGTGCTTCCATGTTAAAAAAAATTGCGGGTTTGTCTCTTGGAAAGAGAGTTTGATTATATTGAGTATCAACATATTCTGAGAAATTTAAACACATTAACTGATGCATTGGCTAATTATGTGTTGAATTGGCATTCGTAAAATATCTGTAAAGAAATTAAATGCAATATTCATCCATATATTGTACAAGAGAGACTGAAATAGAAGTAATAGCTTTCATTAGATAAGTGTTTATAGAAAGTGTGGCTTTTACAAAAAATGTCATCCAAAATTATGAAGCCCCGTGGCCTTTATTTTCTGAACATGCCGATACATCATCAAAAATAAAAAAATATAGCCCTCAGACTAGTCACTACGCATGATGATGATCACGGTAGAATAAAATAGCGCGTGCTACTCATTGTAACAAATGGCTAATAGGTCTAGGAACCCTTGCAGTATGCCTCTGGTAGCAGAGAGGCAAATCATCTATCGTGACATCTGCGATGTCCAAAGTCAACCTATCAAGGTTGTGCTCTATCTTTGTCAGTGTCTCTGCCGCATCTAGGTTTGAACTATGGGAGCTACTAGATTCTCTCCATGCCTATCATATCTACGTAATCTACATGGTCTCACTGGGGCCACATCTGCATGATCATTTCAGATAATTGGTTTTGGATGCCAAAAAATAACAAAAAATTAAAAAATCAACCAAAGTGTGCAGTTTTACCTATAGCACCCCACTGCATCCCAAGAGGAAATGGCATGTCTGGATCTCCTATGTAGTCCATCCCTCCATATGGAAAATCTTCAATCATGATGATTTGATTTTTCAACCACTCGAAGAAGTCAGTAGTAAATCTGATCATTGGCCCATCGTTACCTCCATGGCGTGCCATAAGTGTAACTCATTTCAACATGCAAGGGTTACGAGGTACTCCTCTCTCTGTAGCTACCTGTGGAGCCAAAATAGGAACCCGCTCCAAATAAAATGAAATAACGAAGGTACCATACCCAAAGATTTTTAGTTTGCCTGTTCTGACCCTGGCCCAATTGCCCCTTCAAATTGGAAACTACAACCTCGCTCCTGTTGAATATGGTGGGTTGCAAGCACTCTACAACAGTTTGCATCTAAGCCTTCATGAGAAAATGCAAAGCTACACTAGCACACAACTGTGCAATAGTGAACCCGATAGATTTCAAAGGAAGCTAAGCTATGGTCTTGATACCAATTCTGCCATCTTTGAGAGCAACCCCTCGAGTGCAATGCTGTAGCAAATACGTGGCATTTGTTTCACCACCTCACCTGTTCCCATAAATATTGAGTTCCACCCCACTGTGTGGAAGTCCACTCAAGAAGTAAATGTCATCAACATCAATGACAAGTCTATGGTATCTGACTATGAAACATTCTTCTTGAACATTCCACTTGCCCACCATCCATTCTAGCAAGCCTAATTGGGCCTTCATGCCCGAAATGGTCAAAAAATTGTACAAGCCACAATTTCTTAAGGAATCTATGGTTGCTGGATGGTTTAGAGCAATTATGCCTTGCTCTTCATGCTCACATTTTCTCCATTCCATTTTCGTGGTCCAAAACCTTGCAAATAAACATAGAATATCATTAGAAAGAATAATGGAGAAAATTAGCAAAGAATTTGGGCATTTTCGATTTTATGTTTTATGCCCTCGGTGCTGTCCGTAGCCGACAATTATGAATAGTGCGCATGTGCGCAATTTATTGCTTTGAAACTGCACACATAGCATTAAAAAACTAGTCGATGTGCGCATGCCCTATAAGGGCAACCTATGCACATTGAGGGCAAAAATGGTTTTGAAAACCCTCCCCAAAAAACCTAAATCTATGGTCAAAAGATAAATAAAAGGCATGACAATGAAGAGCTTCAAGAGACAATCTACTTGGAAGAGACGACTCACGATTTCGCCCAATGGATTTCTCGGAATCAACTTCTGAAGTTTTTGGTGAAAATGACCTCTATCACTCTCAAAAGATTAAAAACACAAATGGTAAAATCTTTTTTACTTTTTGTAAGTTTTTAGGGCCATTTAAATATTATTTTTTGCCTATTAATTTTTAAAATCCAAAATTTTTAATATTTTTTAGCATAGATAATTATTTCGAGTTTAATTGTGCAGGTCATAGGTCATTAACGAAAAATGAATCATTTCGGTATTGAGTACATTTTATCACTTTTTCAAACTCATTAAAACTTATGAAAAAACAACCTTGGAGTTCTCTTTACGCCCTTTTTAGACTCCTTAAAAATGAAAAGATCGTCAAGTACTTGATTGTTCGAACTCGTAAAAGTAAATGAACAACCGTCTATTTAGTATAAGTTTACCCCTTTTACAAATTGAACCATACTATTTACAAAAAGGTATACATTGACTAATCATGGTCAATAGAGTTCACTCTTGCATTATTTTACCCTTTTTTGGGCTTGACGGACTCAATTTATGAAAAAGGACACTCTAGAGTTTACTTATGTTTTCCTCCTAACTCCCTAAAACTAAAAAACATCGAGCTTTACTTTCTTCGGGCTCGTTAAAATTTTACTATGAAAGAGTTGAACGAGTTTCCTTTTCATGTCTTTTCAAACTCTTTATACATGAAAACAACATCGAGTTACCCCTTTACTAGACTCGTAATATCTAAACAATGCAGGACTCGTTAAACATAATGAGACCAAACCACTCCTTCCTAGGGTTCGCTAAAATACTTCGAAGGACTCATATGAAGGATGAGCTTACATGACAATAATATGTTATCCTCCTCAAGCTTGTAAAAAATAAAGAGGTACTTTCAATGTTGGGGGAAAAGTGAGAAAGCATTTTTGTTTTTGTTTTAGTAAAAGGAAGTATGTCGCTCTTGAACATGACACTCCGTCACTTTTGTGTCTGGGTTGGGAAATCCATTTTCCTCTCAGTTGACCATACATCTTTGGAAGTCTTCAGTTGGTTTGGATTTTTGAGTCAAATGCTTCCAAGTCATCATGTCATGTGTCTGATATGTTCAAGAGAAGTTTAAACTCAGGAAAATTACTTTTCCAGTCTTCGCCTTTAGTTGCATTGACCATCCTTGAGTCTATCTCGAATTAACCTAAACTATTGTTCTTCAAAAATTGACACGAGTTTCATGTTGTAGGCCCTCCTGTGATAGGTCGTTTCCTATCGAATTCAACTCATTATCTAGGAAGTTGATTTAGAAACCTTCAGTACCTTGCAGCCTACATGTCTTACTAGTAGGTTTCTCGCATTCGACGACAGGTTCTCATCATTGACCTTCAATTGAATGACTATATGAGTGTTCGACATAAACACATCGATTCACACTTCATAGATTGTACTTGATGTACCTTGAGAGCCATTTTCATTATTGGTGGTTTCTCTCGCACTTATTAACAATTCACATCACTAACCGATAATCAAGTGGTTTCTACCATGTTTGACTTCGAGACATTCACTCACATGGTTAGATTCGTACTATGGATCGAGAGATGGAGATCAAGTCCCTGGATCTAGTTTCATCCATCCAAGCTGCGTGGAGTTATTAAATATTCATGATTGTAAACATAGATCCATTGATGGTTGCATCCATGCTATGTCGTCTTTTGACATGGGTCTTTAGATGTATTTTCATACTATTCTTTGAGACATTTATGTTATGAGTATGGGAATGCCTACCTCAACGATGATATTATATATTGCATTGCAACATTTGATTGATTGTTTCAGGTCTCCGACTGCAGTCTCTAACCCAAAACTTAGCATGATAAAGCACTTCAGTCATCATATATCCCTTTTGACTTTGCGCTTTAGGGGGAAATCTGTTACACACCATTTTTTCACATTAAGCAAATGACCATCAGTTTGTATATTTTGCTATCCACAAATGTGTCCCAAGACACTCCCCTGCAAAGTTAGAATCTAAATCATCCCAAAGAAAGTGGAATTCCTCGATCCCATGGTACAAAAAAAAGTGGAATTCCTCGATCCCATGGTACAAAAACTCTATTTTGGCTACCTTCACAGTTTCCTAATTAATTTCTATGCATACACAGAGAAGACCATTAAAATCTATGCATAAGTACACACTGTCTTACACTATGACTTGTGAACATGAATCAATGAATGTAAAAATAAAAAAAGTAAATTCTAGAAGCATTGTTGGTAGCATCTATCCCAACCAACAAGCTTTGAATGGGTGCTTATTCAGCCCTGATCCCTCCCATCATGGAGCAACTCCCCTTCCTTTGTGGAATCGCTATCCCACTAATAGTGGATCTCATGCCTTGGAGAATGGATCCATAACTTCCCATTCTTGGCCTATAAAGCTACTACAATTTTGAGGATTGGGAGAGGATTGTTGGAAGTAGGTTTATGCTATTGAGATTAGGTTGGAAGACTATTCTTACAAGGGAAAGGGTTGGAGATTGTAGAAAGTACTTGCAACATCAAGACTATATGGCTGTAAAGATTTTCTCCAGTTTATTAATATAGAAGCAATTGTTATTTCTCAATTACATCTTTGTTGATCTAATTTGTAGGATTCCTTGATCACCTACATAGATTGTGATTGAATATTGATCAATTTATGATATATAATTGGTTAATAAGTCCATTTATCTCTTTGATTATATGTTGGATGCTTTGATCTCTTGTTTGTCTTTGTCTATGCAGATCCATTTCAGGATGTTATGGATAATCTATGGGGAGCGATGACGGGAATTATAAAGAATAGAGGAGCGAATGGAAGAAAGATTTGAAAGGGACTTCATCAATCATTTCATTTAATCAGTAAGAGGCTTCTATCATTGTATTTTCTTTTAGTGAATCAGAGTCTAAAGAAAGGTGACAATTCTTTTTTATTTGTTACTAGGGTTCTTTGAATTCTAGGGAGATCGCTCTTGTCCGCAAGAGGGATAAGTCCACATAACATATATCCATCCAATTTTTAGTATTGTGGGTGTGGGCAGCTGACATCAGAATTTGAAGCCCAAAGAGAAGGCCCTAAGATTTTGATGGCCTGCTGCCATTTTTCAGAATGTAATAAATCATGAGTCTATTTTGAGTCAGTTTTGAGTCAGGTTAAGGAATCAATAAGCCCAATGGTCAGACACATGTTCTACGATGTTCTTGGCACCTCACAGGGAGTATGCCATACCCATTGGAGCCAATATTAGTATCCTATAGTCATAGTAGTCAGAAAAGAAGTTTTGTCTTTCAAACTATTTGGTAAATGTGTAAAAGGTTAGGCTTTGATCTTCTAGATATCAAGCTATTGGTCTTATTATAAAATAAATTTTTATTATTGAATGTGTTATCTCAAAATCAGACCCTGGAAGGCTGCAGACCAGGAAGACCTCAAGAAACTATTTCACACCTACTTTAGGCTGAGGCTTAGCCTCCTTAGCCTGAGAGGGCTCTCTCAAAGGATTAATGATATTGATTGATGATAATATAGATGGCTAACTCTATCTTGGGTTTGTGTGTTTGTAGGTTGAAAAGATGAAGGCTTGCTACCATTGGGCTATGGAGTCAACAAGTCAATAAATTCAGTGGCAAGGTTTCTTGACATGAAAGCTGAGGCAAATAGGGTTTTCAAACAAAGATAATTCACTTAAGGAAATAGGTCATCACAATAATTCCATTACTAAAGGAAGTCAGAGCACATGGTTGTGAATTCTGAGCAATAACAATGTAATCTAGTGCTGGTGGTTCAAATATAAAACACATTCATCTTATTGTTAAAGGAAGTCAGAGCATTAGATTATGAATTCTAAGTATTAACAATAAGATCTACTGCAAGTTATCAAAATAACATATAGATCAAGAAAGGATTAACTCCATGAGAACTCAGATCTGTTCAAGAAAACCTCTTTGCATTACTGATTATAGTTCATAGCATAAAGCAGCAGCTGAGCCAAAAAGTCTCCAACCCTATGTACATTGCTCTTTCTCCTATTTATAGAATTCTTTTACAAGGCTGATATTCCTCCTCCAACATGAGGGGAATTTGAATTCTACTTCCTATGACACCTATTCAACTTTTAAAACTAACTAATAAATACAACTGACTGCTAACTAGCAGTTTAAAAGACCTAAGACAATTAGGATTCTAATTCTACATCACGTTGAGCATAGCATTTATTACAATCAAGATTTGTTCTCTACCAAGTGGTCTCTTTTAGTTTGGCTGTAGTGGGTGTTTGAAACTGCCCGCTGGTCTTTAATGTCACATCTTCTTCCTAGCTCCTGAAAAGCAGGAAACTGCCCCTGTTTATTTGCCTTTTGTTTTCCTCAAAGATATTCAAACTAATGAACCATGTCCTTCTTCTTTGATTATACCAAAATATATTAGAATGCCACCTGCTTGATGTGCTGTCAACCTGTTTCCATGTGTGAGAACAAGAACTCTTCCAAACTGTCTGACGTATCATGAACTATGGTATTTCTGATCACTTGATAACAAAAAGTTTGGAGTTCAAATATATGTTTCCTCTACCTGTTTTTTCCTTGTTGAATGTTGACACCTGTTATATGATCCTTGAAGGAGATTTCCTTTTCAAAATTTTTCCCTCAGTTTTTCAAAATTGGTTGAGAGTTTGAATTATGTAGCTACAATAGTTTCATAGCGTGCTACGAAACTACTGTGTGTTAGGCATTATCTTCAGCAGTTTTGTAGCGCGCTACGAAACTACTGTGTAATCACCAAACATAGTTTAACACCAAAATCTGACTGTCTTGAGTTTTTTTATTTTTCTCAACAGCCACTCATTGAACGAATTAAAGGCCAAAGAGTTAACCTCACTCTGATGAACTACAACTGATTGTTGAGGCTTGTTAGGTGCAGGTGTACGCATGTCCCATATGAGCAAATGGCAATCATTTCAAACAGAGCCAAAAAGGTATTCGTGCTTGAAATGCCATGAAACATCTTCAACTGCTCCCTCATGAACCTTTAAATATTTGATTGGCCTCAAGCACTTTCTTTCCAAATGCAGCGTTTATATCCCACAAGCATATTGTGCATCGTTTGAACCACTTAGTATGTGACCTTCTTTTAGAGGACTCCATGTCAAACCATATCCTTCATTAGAATGACCTTTCAATATCAATTCAGGATTGCAAACCCTTTCTTGAGGAGCCTTTGATGGATGCTTGCTATAATCAAACACATAAATATCTGAGCTCATTGTCTTCGTTGCAATGACAAAATGAATTATGTGGCATGTAGTGAGCCTTGTTAACTTCTCCTTCATATTTGTTGTTTCCACAATGCTCCCAAGAGTAATTACTGGTATAGTTGATGCAAAGAATTCCATTGGAATGAATGGCTTCTCACCAAAGACAATATGAGCATATACTCCATTTGAGATTATTAACAAACCTAACCTTTTAGTTGTCTCTGCAACGTGAAGATGACATGAGATATAAGCTTCTGTTCTGGCTGAAAAATAGGTCTTGGGACAAAGCTCATAACTTCTCACAAAAAACGTATTTGGAAAAACTGAAGGAGGCTTTTGTGAACCAATCTATGCTGAAAACAAACATCATTTGGTTTTTTGAAACACCTTCCCTACCGCCCAGAATGTGTCTTTGAAAAACAGGTGTCAAACAGAGAAATATGCTTGTGAAAAACTTGCACCTACAGCAGTTTCGTAGCGCAAGTTTAGTCATCCATTTCTCCCAGCTCATGATGTATTTGAGGAAACTCAAGGAGGTTTTTCTATTTCAGTCTGTTAGGAATCAATTTTCCAAAATGTGCTTTCAGTTGCTCTAGAGACCTCCTGGAAGTTGACTACCTTTTCATAATAAAACTTTGGAGTTCATAAATGTATTTCCTTTCTTTTCTTCTTTTTGAAACTTGAAACCTATGCATACCAAGACAGATAATGACCTAATCATGAGGATTCTGATAAATATGACAGCTGGGTGAGATTTTCTATGGATTAGCACGAAATCACCTAGACCGGGTTTCACTGCGAAAACACCTAAAACTGACTTATGCGCTACGAAATCACCTAAAGAGCTTTGTAGCACATAATAACCTTTGAACATAGCTGACACATGGAAATTGTGTGAATTAGGAGACTAGAGGTGAATGAGAATGCATAGTGGACTCCTAAGGCTCAGACTCTAAGGCAAACAAAAAATCATACTTAGACTAGCACCGAATCTTTACCATCAAACTAGGATGGAAAATTTTGGCATTAGATTTCTTAAGTGATAACAAAATGTAATTGTGTCAAAGTGTGTGAAGGGTCATCAAAATAGTCATTGATATCTTGATAAGTCGAGTTAAATAAGTCTAGGATCATATCTAATTCAAAAGCATGAGTGAGGTCATGTTGTCATGTCTTATCATCATGGGCACAAATTTGTAGGGTCACTTGGGTCATTTAGAGTGTTAAATCAAGTCAACCATGACATCACTTTGGTACAACGGCTAGGAGGACAGCGCTACGCTTTTGACAAACGCTACGCTTTTGACAAGCGCTCCACTTTTATGATTGAGTTTCAAAATCATAACCATTGCCCTCGAAATGCGCATTCAACCACCTTGGGATTTAAAATGCATGTTTAACCTTTAGAAATATTCATTTCTCGATCATAATCTTGTTGAATAGTGATTGGAATTCCCTACGCAAAGGAGGCAAGGGAAGTGCTGCCCTCACAGACAAGTGTTGTGCTCACACATAGTCGTTGCATTTTCCAAATTGGTGATGAATTACTCATTCTAGGTGAAAATTCCATATTCCCCTGGGTCATTAGTCTTGATTGTTGACACGTTTGTTTCCATTTGTTCAGAAAAGTATTTTAAAAATCCATTAAAACTAAAATTTTGGCCTTGCTGCGTTTTTGGGGAATTCGCTGCGTTTTCCTTTAGCGATGAATTTTTATGATGTCAATATTTTCTAACACTAAAAATCTTGTACATGACCTTAACATTGAAATCTTCCATGTCATTCAAGTGATTTAAAACTTCTTACCTGGTCATTTCTTTCCTTAGAGGTCAAGAAATATTTTTTCCTTCATGTGTTGCGCTTCCAGCGCTGCGCCTGTGTTTCTAATTCTGCCATTGTGACCAAGTAAACACTAGTGACTTTTTTGTGTTTTGAGAGATTATTTTCTTATCCAGGCCTGTTTCAAAGGGTTTTCATCCTCAATCTTCACAAAAACCTAATTTGTAGCTCTATTTCATCATTGCTATCTTATTTGCTGCACTAAATAAACCTACACTCAGATTGTATTCAAGAAATGATCCAAAATGGATATAGTATAGACTTCTAAGTCTAAAAATATTCCTCATAGAGGAAAATGAAATTCAAAGGATGCTCTTGGGAATGGTCTCATTGCGTAGATCTTTTCAATCTGAATCTACTACAATTTGAATGGACAAAAATGGACTTCAGATGAAGGAGTTATTGCAGAAATAAGTTGGCCCATTGTCCTTTGAAAAGGAGGCAATTTCTTATTAAATGGGACTTAATGGAAAATGTGTTTTTAAACATAAAATCCCTTAAAGTTCATCGCATCGCATTCCTTCATCGTATCACATAAATGTTATAATGGAGCATTATTGCTGCATCAGAGAAAATCAAGTGGAGTGTTTAAAAGACCCATGACCATGTGAATTGCCGACATGTGATGGTGCTGATAAGCGAAAGCGCCGATTGATCGAAGATCGGCGACCGGGGAAGCACAATGCAAAGAGGTCATGCAATGCCAATAATGTGATATGCGATTGCGATCAGTGTCGACGATCGGCGATCGACAGATCCCTGGTACAAAGGGCCATTGCGATTGTGATATGCGATGGTGTCGATCAGTGATAGTGCTGATGCGAGGGGGATGATAGCGATATGCCGATGTGATGGGGCCGATAGCGATATGCGATGCGCCAATATTGGTGATCGGTGGATCCCCAATATAAAGGGTTTTTGACATATGCGATTGCGATCTGCGATCAGGGCGTGGACTCGATAGACTTATAAGCGCGATTTCATATCATTTGAAATCCGAAATTTTGGATTTTTTATGTGTTTCTCGTGTATTGATGTTTTTGACCTCCTACCTATGCGATTGCGATTTACGATGACAGGACGAACCCGAAGAGTTTATAGAAAATGAACTAAACCTTTTGAGTTTTAGAAGGAGGGTAGTAAATGGTATTTCGGGCGGGCTTTAGGCAGTAAGTGGTATTGGAAGGGCTTCACCCAATTAAATACACCATCCGACACGTAGCACGTCATAGGAGAGAGAAAACCACTTTTTCAGGCGGGTAATCTTCGTGCAAGTGGGCCACCTGAAATGATCGTCAGCCGTTGATTATTGATCACTAATCAGATGATGGACGATGAATGAGCTATTTTGTGAACCTGAAAGGATTATGGACGCGATTTCATACCGTTTGAGATCAAACTTAAAGACTCATGATGTGTTTTTGTGAGTTTCGCCTGTGTATTTATCTTATATGCCTAATTCGAGATTTCTGCACAGGAAAGTCAAATGACCAGGTTTCCTATGCCTGCCAGTTCATTCCAATTGAAAACTGATTCTTTTGTGAAACAGTCGGGTTTTCCAGGCGTTAGAGGACAGTAACCAAATGGTTACAAATACACAAAGAACAGAATTGACAGAGGACCAAGTAGAGGCCGAGAGACTACACAGAGAGCTCGAGAAAGCCAGAGAAGCCACCAAAGGTTGGGGGTGATGGCAAAGGGGTGATTCCTCAGAGAGCTGGGCGCAACAGAGAGCCAAGAGCAAAGAGCCAGAGCAAGAGCAGAGTCGAGAGCCAAGAGCGAGAGCGAGAGTGAGAGTGAGAGCGAGAGCCAAGAGAGAGAGCAAGAGCTAGAGCCGAGAGCTAGAGCCAAAACGAGATCCAAGAGCCAGAGCCAGAGCTGAGAGCCAGAGCTAGAGCCAAAGCCAGAGCTGAAAGCCATAGCCAGAGCCAAGAGCTAGAGAGCCAAACGACTAGGGATAAAAATGATATTCTAAGCCCAATGGTTCAATCGTAACCTATTGGAAGTTGAGTGTGGAACTTGTAAAAGAATTTAGCTATAATCCCAAAGAGTCTAATCAAGTGGATTAGAGCTCAAGGAGACGTAGCCCAAGAGGTTTGGGTGAACTCCATATTATATTTCTGTTATGTGTGATTGCGTATTGCTGCATTGTATTTGATGTTATATGTTTTATATCAGTTCAAGGAAATAAACTTAAAGCACATAAACAATCTAAAAAAAAACATAAGCATACACCTCTTTCAAGTACTTCTAATTCTGCAATTATCAATCATAAGCATAGATCTTGGAAATATCTAAGCTTTGGAGTGGGAGAGGTTCTTGTAAGATGACAAGAAGCCTTTAGTGACCCATTTCAGATTGGGTGGTATCAAAGCTGGTTATCTCAGAGCAGGTGGTATCATGATGCAAGTTGTACCAGTATATGCTTGTTTGACTTGAAAGGTGTTCAAACAGTAGCAAGGATTTTGTTGTTTGATTGTTTGTAAACTGATTGTGTTTGAGTTTGTAGAGGTGAAGGGAAAGCTATTGATAGCTAAGTCCATGAGAGGAAAAGACGAAATAAGGGCTGAAGGCATTCTTCTTATCCTAAAGGACCTTAAAGCAATCCTTGAAGCACAAGAGGTTTGTTGCAAAAGGTTGCTTGAATAAGCTCTTTGTTAATATTGTTTGAAGTTCTTTTGTTCATTCTGATAATGACAACTTTTACAAGTGAATCCTCAAATTCTTCTTCTTCACAAGATTCTTTGATGAAGACATGAAGCAAGACTTGTTCACCATGATGGATATGGTGAGAGAAATGTATGAGGATGAAAGGAAGAGCACCAGACTTAGAGAGCAATTGAATTCCATGAAGGAAGATAAGCAATTGCTTTTTGACAAATTGCAGGAAATGGAGAGACAACTTCATATTGCAAATATGGATATGGAAAGGATGCATGAGTTGGAGACACAACTCTTTGTTGCCAAAGAAGCCTTACTCAAGTATTAGCTTGAAGAAGAGGTAAATAATTCCAGTTTGTCTTCAATTTCCTCTAAGATTGTTTATATTGGTTCTTTTGAAAACATATCAGAGGCATAGGTTCCAAGTTAATGTTCAAGATGGGCTATGAAGGAAAAGGCTTGGGCAAACATGCACAGGGTATTATTGAGCCAATAATAGTTGAAGAAAGGCCTAAGTATTTGGGTCTTGGCTATGGACAAGCTTATGGAGAAAGTTCCAAAGCTGCCATGAAGACCATTGAAACAACTCTAAGAAGGAGTTTCATTGCGGGTCTTCTACCTCAAGAGTGTGAAGATTGTATTCTTGGGGAATGCAATAGTGTGAAGCATGCTTTGTAGAAATAAGGTGTATATCAGCATACACTTGAACCAGAGAGTTGTGGAAACTCTGAAACCATTGAAGAGGTTGATGGTGTTCCAAAGGGAGCTACTTCTTCATTCAAATCACCTCCTCATGAAAGCAATAAAGGTGAAAGAGAAAGGTATACATCTGGTTCTAATTATATTCCTTTTGATTATGTAAAGCATGATAAATTTTCATATAAGCATGGGAAAATAATTGCTTGTCCCTTTTGTGGTTTGGATAACCATAATGTTTCTAGATGTTGGAAGAGAATGGCCACATACAAGAAACTTTTGAAGGAAAGGAAGCAAGAAGCCAAAGATCCATTGGACAAGGCAAATCATGCTGTTGAGGAGATGCACATGTGTTGCACTTACTGCCATAAGCAAGGACATATTGCTGCAAAATGTTTGACTCTGAATCCAACAATGATTCCACGAAACTTGAAGAAGGTGGAAAGAGAGAATGGCAGGAATGGAAAGGAAGTTTCCATAAATGATGTGTTTCAAAATGATTCACATGTTACTGTTGATGTGCAGACAAAGGAAGGACCTTTTAAATGGATTGGTACGAAATGGTTAGAGTTCTTATCCAATTAAAAGTTGCATATCTTTTGATGCAAACAGAAATGTATCACATCTATTTGCATTTCATTGTTAATGGAATGCAAGTTGCAGGGTTTTAACAAGAAGGTGAATGGAAAAAGTTGAGTAAGAGACTCACTTTATTGTTGCAACATTATATTCATTTAAACTTCGAAAGAACAATGTACTTAAGTGAAAGTTGAAGGATGAAATGCATGCATAAGCTTGATATGCATGAACACAGGGATGTTGATGATTTCCTTGTATTTGAACATGTATGTGTGATTAACTTGAAGGGTTGATTACTTTGTTGTAAACATGCATGTAATGTTACTGTTGACTTGGAAAAAGTTGATTTGGTCTCCAAGATGGAGATAATGATGAAGTGTTTCATCTTTGAAAAATAATCCTAAAGTTCTTTTTCTACATGCTTGACTTGAAGGGTCAATTGTTTTAAAGGCATGTTTTGTTGGCTTGTTATCTAGTCAATCATTTGTATGCAGATGTAAAGACATGAAGGTTTTCACAAGATGTGAAATCTATTTCTTTTGTTGAAGTAGGAGTTTAGGCCGTCCACTTGTTGTCTGTAATCCTGTTGTTGTTAATAGTTGTTGTTGACAATATGTCAAATAGGTACAAATGAAAATTTTGTGAAGCAGATGTAACTTCACATTGGTTTGAGCCATCTTGGATCAATGATCAAGGTAGAGAAGTTAAAACTACCTTATAAGACCTTCTCAGCAGGAGTTCTGAAGGAAGTCAAGGAGGAAAACAATTATTCCCAGGAGGACAAGCACATCTAGGAAGGAAGTGTTCAAAGGCTTTGGTTCAGAGGCACTATGCAGGGCAAGTGTATGGAGGATGAAAGAAGAGGGTGAGGTACTCTCATTTACTGTTCAGATCAGTATATCAATCTTTTGAAGTCCAAAATATTTTTAGTGGGAAGGCGTGATCCAAAATGGATCTAGTATAGACTTCTAAGTCTAAAAATATTCCTCACAAAGGAAAATGAAAGTCAAAGAATGCTCTTGGGAATAGTCTCATTGCAAGGATCTTTTCAATATGAATCTACTGCAATTTGAATGGAACAAAATGGACTTCGGATGAAGGAGTTATTGCAGAAATAAGCTGGCCCATTGACCTTTGAAAAGGAGGCAATTTCTTATTAAATGGGACTTAAGGGAAAATGTGTTTTTTAAACATAGAATCCCTTAAAGTTCATCACATCGTATTCCTTCATCGTATCGCATATATGTTATAATGGAGCATTATTGTCGCATCAGAGAAAGCCAAGTGGAGTGTTTAAAAGACTCGTCACCATGTGACTTGCCGACATGCGATGGCGCCGATAAGCGAAAGTGTCGATTGATCGGAGATCGGCGATCAGGGAAGCACAATGCAAAGGGGTCATGCGATGCTGATATTGCGATATGCAATTGCGATTTGCGTCGGAGATCGAAAGATCCCTGGTACAAAGGGTAATTGCTATTGTGATATGCGATGGCGCTGATCAGCGATAGCACCGATGCGAGTGGGTCGATAGTGATATGCCAATGTGATGGGGCCGATAGTGATGTGTGATGCGTCGATGTCGGCGGTCGGTGATCAATGATCGATGGATCCCCAATATAAAGGGATGTTGACATATGCGATTGCGATTTACGATCAGGGCGCGGACCCAAAAGGCTTATAAGCACGATTTCATATCATTTGAAATCTAGAATTTCAGATTTTCTATATATTTCTCGTGTATTGATGTTTTTGACCTCCCGCCTGTGCGATTGCGATTTACGATGACAGGACAGAACCGAAGAGTTTATAGAAAATGAACTAAACCTTTTGATTTCCGGAAGGAGGGTAGTAAATGGTATTTTGGGCGGGCTTCAGGAAGTAAGTGGTATTGGAAGGGCTTCACCCGATTCCATACACCAGCCGACACGTAGCATGCCACATGAGAGAGAAAACCGCTTTTTTCGGGCAGGTAATCTCCGTGCAAGTGGGCCACCCAAAATGATCGTCAGCCGTTGATTATCGATCACTGATCAGACGGTAGACAATGAGCGAGCTATTTTGCGAACCCAAAAGGATTATGGACGTGATTTCATACTGTTTGAGATCCGGCTTAAAGACTCATGATGTGTTTTCGTGAGTTTCACCTGTGTATTTCCATTATATGCCTAATTTAGGATTTCTACACAAGAAGGCCAAACGACCAGGTTTCCTGTGCCCACCGGTTCATTCCAATTTCAAACTGATTCTTTTGTGAAACAGTTGGGTTTCCAGGCGTTAGAGGACAATAATCAAATGGTTACAAATACATAGAGAATAGAATTGACAGAGGATCGAGTAGAGGCTGAGAGAATACACTGAGAGTTCGAGAAAGCCAAAGAAGCCACCAGAGGTTGGGGGCGATGGAAAAGGGGTGATTCCTCAGAGAGATGGGCGCAACAGAGATCCAAGAGCAAAAAGCCAAAGCAAGAGCAAAGCCGAGAGCCAACAGCGAGAGCGAGAGCAAGATCTGAGAGCCAGACCCAGAGTGAGATCTAAGAGTGAGAGCGAGAGTGAGAGCCAAGAGCGAGAGCCAAGAGCGAGAGCCAGAGATGAGAGCGAGAGCGAGAGCCAGAGCCAGAGCTAGAGCTAGAGCCAACACCAAGAGCCGAGAGCCAGAGAGCCAAATGGCCAGGGATAAAAATGGTATTCTAAGCCTAATGGTTTAGTCATAACCTATTGGAGTTGAGTGTGGAACTTGTAAAAGAATTCAGCCATAATCCCAAAGAGTCTAATCGAGTTGATTAGAGCTCAAGGAGACGTAGCCCAAGAGGTTTGGGTGAACTCCATATTATATTGTTGTTATGTGTGAGTGTGTATTGCTGCATTGTATTTGTTGTTATATGTTTTATATCAGTTCAAGAAAATAAACTTAAAGCACATAAACAGTCTAAAAACAAACATAAGAATACACCTCTTTCAAGTACTTCTAATTCCACAATTATCAATCATAAGCATATATCTTGGAAACATATAAGCTTTAGAGTGGGAGAGGTTCTTGTAAGCTGATAAGAAGCCTTTAGTGACCCATTTCAGATCAAGAAACCCTAAGAGCATACCTCTGCTATGAAAAATCATGTCAACCCAAGATAGAAAGAAGCATAAGGGAGGAGTCATTGTTAGGTTTGAACCCCAAGACATCACCTTAATCAATTCAAACCCAACCATCAGAGTTTCCTTTGAGCAATTTACATGCATCAAAATTTGTGAAAATATCTAGGGATACAATGTAAAACTCACTAAGGAGTTTTCTATGAATTTCATTGGGTTGGAGGTAAAGATTGGAGAGATCGCCTTCCCAGTTTCATATGTCAATATATCAGCTTCAACAAAGATTCCCCTTCAGGGAGAGAAATCGTTCAAGGGCATGCCTATTGACATTTCAATCTACAAATATTTTTTGAAGCCTGAGTACAGAGATAAAGGGTATGGATCCATTGTCCCTAAGGAGTATTACTTGATCCCCACAATAAGCTTTTACAAGCAATTCAGAGATACTTTACATGTGAAGGTAGGTTTGGGAGGATCTATCAATACCATTTTAGACTTTTGATGCACTTTACAGGGAAGAGCCCCTTCAATATGCCCTTCTATCTGTTCAAAAGTCTTAACAAGATGGTAGACAAGGAGTAGCGAAAACAGAGCCAAGTGGAATCTTTTCTTTTCCACTTCTCTTGGACCGAGTTTTTGGTGTTGGAGGAATTGAATAAGAGGAATTAAACATGGAAATATTTCCTAGACTCATCAAAATTGGTAGCTGACTTACCAACTAGTTTTTTGAGCAAGAAAGACACACCATCATCTGTGGAAAAAGACATACAATCACCAACTGGAAGTTATGTGAAAAGACCATCAGTTTTGTGGATCCATCAGAAAAGAAGAAAGGTAAGAAGTTGAATTTTTCTCTTGAAGTAGTGAAGGTTCCAAAAAATTCCCTCACTAGATCTACTGCAAAGAAGTTGCTCTTGGAACAAACATTTGAGCAACCATATGAACCTTTAGATGCTATACCAAAGAAAATTTTTCCAAGTGATAAAGACAAGGATATTTTGGAGTTACAAGAACAATTGAAGAAATCACACTTGGTCGTTGTCCAATTACAACATGATAACAAGGAATTGAAGAAGGTTTCTCTAGAAAGGACAACTAAGGCTACTGAAGAAGAACCAGTGATAAAGACTACACCATATGCCACTAAGTCTAAAGGTAAGAAGGAGATAGTGGGAGAAGACATTCAATAGGTACAAGCTCCATCAGCTAGAGTCATTAGGTCTTCAGCTAGAAAATTGCAAATTCAAGAAGAGAAGGAAGTACAAGAAGAAAAGAAGACATACATAGATGAGGTGCAAAATAATTTTAACAGGTTGAGGATGCAATTAAAGAAGGCCTACAGTGATATTTATGAGCTCAAGGAGTAGGATGAAATGGCTAGGAAAAAGATGTATGGCCTTTTGAACATGTATGAGCTAACAAAGGAAAACTCCAAATATATGTTGAAGAGGTCTCTCCCACTACATAGGCAGTTGAAAAACATATGCAGGAAAAAGCTTTCCATGAGGAAGGAGTTGAGAGTTACCAAGAAGAAGGAGATACAAGATAAATACAAAGGTAAGTTGGATTTGTCGGCTGAAGCAACCAAAGTTTAAGTATTGGAGTAGGTAAGACAAAGTAGTTTTGATTTTTGGTTTTTTGCCTAAGTATGCTTGCTGAATGGGGTTGAGGTTAAGAGTTCATATTTTGCATGAAGTCTTTCTTGCAAACACAATTATTCATAATTCTTGAGTGAATTTATAAGAGAAGCAGCTCACACAACAATTTTGTATCTTGGACAAGCATTAGGGTTAGGGTTTTGATGTAAAGATGGAAGTTTTGGTGAATAGGGCCTTGAATGGGGTTTGAAGCATTATCAACATCATGTAAACATCATCAAAAAGATGTGTCTTTCTCAAAGATCTCAGCATCAATCAAAACCACGAAGAACAGGTCACATTGCGCTTTCTCACTGGTGCTGCGTTTTTGCTGTAGGTGAAATTTTGAGAGTTGGGAGCTTGGTGTGATGAAAGAAAGTTTCTAAGGAGGAATTTGACGACATCCAGGTCATTTCACAGGTGTAAAAGAAATCAAGAAACTCAGGGAGTGACCAAAGCTACATCACCCTTGGATTCACTGTGCTTTTCTATTGCGTTTTCATGTTTCTGCTGAATTAGGAGGTTGCGCAACGCTGACACTATGCTTCCACACATTCATACTTTTGAGTGAGATTTTCATGTCAAAACTTCATGTAATTTATTTTTATGATCATGGTAAATGTTGATTTTTTGAGCCTCACAATTTCTTTTTTTTGACACCCATTTTCACTCTCTTTATTTATTTTTGACCTCCATAATCACACAATGGGCATCAAAATGCAGGAATATGACATGGCAGGTATATAATTGTATTGTATTTCATAAATTGATAATATTCTTTATTATTTAGTCTATTGTTTGCTTCATCTACTAAATTGTAATGATTCTTTAGCTAACACATGATTATTCAGCCAAGTCCATGGTTTGACAAGTTCTAAGGTACCAGCTAGGAAGCAAAATATATGGATAGGTGGAACTTGATGCACTCGACGATTTCCTCCTATTCTCATGAACTAGATCGATGGAAGTAGGTCCTGGTGATGTAGTCAATTATAAATTCAACCCCTGTAAATCGACAACATGCAAGCGAGAATGAGATATACGCCCCATGATTTGCTTTGATAATAGCAAATCATGAGCGAATTATGCTATATTATCCTTTCTAGTTAAATTTTATATTATGTTGACAAGGATTAGGCGTAGAGCTCTGAATAGTTAATGCTATGAGATTTATAAATAAACCTCTCAGAAGGAATGAAATGTTGTTAAGAAGTGCGTGACAGTAAATATTTAAACTCTATTTTTAATATCCAGTTTATAAAAGAACCTTTTCGTTTCCATGAGTGGTTGATTGTTTGATTAATATAGTGATTACCTGCTTCTTGTGGAGGCCCCCCTCTAGCATTAAGGATTCTTGTTCATTTTCAACAGATAAACTTTATATATAATTTCATAAGCTTTCTGTTTTGTTCAATTGAGTAGATGCAATTTTAATTTCTTTCAGATTCGAATTAGGATTGTTTTTACTAATCATTTCTTCTATTTATAGATTCTTGATGCACATGAATTAAGCTTAGCAACAATGATAGCAATGATATGATTTTATACTTAGATAGAAATTTATTTTCCTTATGGAACAAAGGATTTATTTGTAGAATTAGATGTTACATTTCAAGCATGTGTGATTTATAATTCAAGCAAGTGTGGATGTATTTAAGCAGAGGTTTATTTCATTTCGATTTCAAACAATTGTTAATGCTATTTTTACAGAAGTGTGATAAGATTAATAGTAGCCTTTCCTTTTGAAATTGAGTGTGTATATAAGTCTTATTGGCATGAAGAGTGTAATTGATTTTCATTTAAAACAAGTGTGGGATTGTTTTACTTATATGCAAAGTTGTGAGATTTTGTTTCAAAGCAGAGTGTGAGATTTGCCATAAGTAGTTTTTAGTAAAAGAGTGTGATCATTTCATTTTATAGGAATAATTATTTTGCTCATGTGCATTTCAAAAACTAAATTTAATTTATAATTTGTGTGAATAACCAAAGATTTATAGTAAATACAATACACTTACACTTTATCAGCTTACTAGCCCTGGTCGATAATTTATGTAAACAATTTAAGATCAATTAAATTGCCAAACATTTTGGCACCGTTGCTGAGGAAGTGTATATAGGAGTCTTTTCTTTTTACTTAAAAAAAAAACAAAATGATATGCATAGGGAAAGATATTCTAGAGGTAGATTTGTAGGTAGAGGTAAAAGTTTAATTCCAACATCATCACTCACCCCACCATGACCTCATAGTGCCACACCACTCACTCTGACTCATATTCCATCATTTGCAAGCAAAAATAAACTTCTTGAGGTACTTAGATCCGAAATCCAAACTAGAGATTCACCAACCTCATCAACTGAAGCAATAATAGAAGAAGAAGGTCCCACATCCCCAACATAAGGAGTAGTTTTCCTATCTTCATTTTGAGAAAGACTTTTAGGACAAGAACTAGAATCCCTGGTGAAGAAGAGGAGGAAGAAACTTACTTTAACTTAGCATTGATAGAAGAACCAGAATTAGAAGATCTAGAAGAAGAATTAGAAAATGTTGAAAAATGGCAATAAGAAATTGCTAAAAATAGAAGTGCTAAAAATAGCATTGCTAAAAATAGTAGTTTGGGCATTAGTGTTGGATTGGGCAATAGGGAATGAAAAATGGAAGTGCTAAAAATAGAAGTTCTATTTTTAGCAGTTCAAGTTGGATTCTTATTTTTAGACAGTTCCTGGTCTAAAATAGGAAGTAAAATTCGAATTTGGTCTTACTAGCAGTTTGAATATTAATTAATTAATTCTCCATGAGTTAATTAGTCAAGGAAAATCAAACTTGAAGTCTTTGTGAGAACATGCAATAATTTCTCCACTGATTGGGGAATGTGTCCTTGATTTTCTCCACTG
>APFE031188496.1:86593-115292 GCA_000404065.3 Pinus taeda
ACTGATGCATGGTAGTTCAGACAGAGACCCAGTTGAGATCAGATGGAGGGATAGTGTACTGTCAGTTGCTAGGATATTCCTTGTGAATATTCCTTGCATGCAGGAGGAATATTAGTCCTCAAGGATTGTGTAGTTGGACCTGAGGTTGACAGCAGGTATGACTGGGGCCAATTCAAACATGTTATGTAATTGGACCCCAATCAAAATTGTGCAAGGAAATAGGGGATTGGAGGACTTGTGGCCTATATATTGAGGCCTAGGTAGTCTATGATCTTCATCTTTTGATTCCAGAGAGAGCAGGATAGCTCTTGAGCTGATTCTTTTTGTAAACTGAAGAGGATTTCCACTTGATTGATAATACAGAGATGGGGTTTTAGGATGGTTCTTTCCCCAGGTTATATCTTCTGTGTTATGGTTGATTACTTCTCATTCTCAGTTATATCTGTTCATGCTTGATGTTTCTCATGTTCAATTAAGCTTCCACTAAATTGTTTGTAGAAGTAGATCAAGTGTTTTGATTTAGTACATTGCATTACCAGGTGATCTACAGATGGGAAATTTCTACATGGTATCAAAGCACAGGTGATCAAGGAAGAACAATATACAAGAAGGGAGAAGTTGAAGTTTGTGGTTTCTGAATATTGAATTGATTTCTTATCACATCTATTTCACCGATAGCATTCTATGGTTTGAGACTCGAATATGCCCTTGATGGTAGTTCAAATTATATAGCTTGGAAGGATCGCATGGAGGAAGTATTGGAAGATAATGGCCTTAAGGACTTCATTGATCAAGAAGTCCAGAAGCCGACTGATGCTACTCAACTGGAGGAATGGAAGAAGTGTGTGGCTAGAGCTAGGAGAATCCTCTTGGAGGGAGTTCGAGATCACATTGTCTCGAGCCTCCATGGGAAGGAGACTCTATTTTCGATGTGGAAAACATTGAAAGATATTTATCAGAATAACAGTGATTAGAGGAAGTTGGTACTGAAGGACAAACTTTGAAAGACCAAGTGTGAAAGTGGGGACACGACCTCTATGTATCTGAACAAGCTCACCTCATGCAGGGATGAGCTTGCAAGTGTAGGGGTCGTGACATCCGATGTTGACATGGTGAGTCTAGCACTCCTTGGCCTTCCTAAGAGCTGGCACAACTGCCAGGACTCGTTTAAGGGAAGGGAGAAACTGCCAGATTGGGAATGACTATGGTTGGATTTGATGTAGGAGGAGATCATACGGAGCACCAGAGACAGTTCTTCATCCATGGAGGATGAAGAGAACTGTGCCTTAGCAAGTAAGGTGAAGAAGGGGAAGGAGAAGGTTTCTCTTCCCGAATTCAGTTCTTCCATGGTAGGAAGAAGGTTGACAAATTGAAAGTGTGATGCTTTCATTGTCATGAGGTGGGCCATTTTGTTACAAATTGTCCACTGAGGAAATCCAACAAAGGATCCGGGGAAGGATCTGAAGGTGAGGCACTTGCTTCACAATTCAAGTTGGATTTCATACTCTTCGCATGCATGGTTTCATCCATGGTGGGAAGTGGTTGGTTTCTTGATAGTGGAGCTTCTTTCCACATAATCGACGACAAGAGTTTGTTCAGTACTTTGGAGGAGAAAGATCTCCAGATACCCATAGCGATGAGTAATGATGAAAAGTATAATGTCTCAGGTGTAGGCACGATTATTTTTCAGAGGGAGCATGGAGTTTGCCTTACCTTGACCGATGTCAAGTATGTACCAGGACTAAAGAGAAACTTGGTGTCGATTGCGATGCTGGAAGACAGAGGCTATGATGTAGTCTTCAGTAAGGGAAAGGTTTTCCTTAGACACCATCACTAGACAGGTGAAGCAGATCGATTCATGGGTCAAGAACCTATATGCTCTTGAGGTTCAAGATGCATGCAAAGCCTTGAGCAGCAAGGCAATTGATGGAGACTTGGTGGTTAAGAGGGAGGGTATATTACCTCTCAACATGCAGCACCAGAAGAAGTCTTAGATGATTGTGGAGGAGCCACGATTGGTTCAGTAGCTTTAGGAGGTTGTGGAGTAGTCACAACAAGGGAAGCTGAGAGGAGATCGAGTAGAGAAATCTACTCATGTAGAGACCTCCAGTAGGGGGAAACTTCGAGCGAGGTGGGTAGAGGGATCACATGTAGCCATACCTCCAGGTAGGAGGTGGGGCGATGTGGAGTGATCATCCCAAGGAGGAGGGGCAGGATCCTTGAGGTACCCAACCTCTTTGATTTGACTTTGCTACGAGAGCCCCAATGAGGAGTAGAAAAATTGGCTGATTGGGTAGAGACAGATGTGGATGGAGTGGCAGAGAGAGCTATAGTGCAAGGAATCCTAGGAAAGCGCAAAGCTAGCAGGCTACAACAATGCGAGAGGCACAAGTGTGTTGCATAGTGCAGGGTAGCACAGTGAGGTGTGCAACGGTGCGAGATGCATGGAGATGTTGCAATAGTGCAAAGGTCAGAGAGGGAGCACTTGTTAGCAGTAGGTAGAGCTTCAGCATCAGAGTATGTTTCTAGCCCAACAGAGAGGTCAGTTGGGAGTTTTTTTGTTCCAAGAGTTGCTGGAGCAACCACACTTGGTAGCAGTGTTGCATGTAGAACATTCCAAAGGTATAGGATTGGGTTCAAGAGGAAGCCTTTCTTATTGAGAGGGAGTGTTGAAAAATGGCAACAAGAAATTGCTAAAAATAGAAGTGATAAAAATAACAGTTTGGGCATTAGTGCTGGATTGGGCAACAGGGAATGAAAAATGGAAGTGCTAAGTTCAAGTTGGATTCCTATTTTTAGACAGTCCCTAGTCTAAAATGGGAAGTAAAATTTGAATTTGGTCTTACCAGCAGTTTGAATATTAATTAATTAATTCTCCATGAGTTAATTAGTTAAGGAAAATCAAACTTGAAGTCTTTGTGAGAACATGCAATAATTTCTCCACTGATTGGGGAATGTGTCCTTGATTTTCTCCACTGATTGAAATTAAGGAATGAGTTCTATAATTGAGAGGATACAATTGACTTAGTTTAGCTTAGTCAAGTCCAGTTAGATTAATTTAACAAGTTGTTAAATTAATGAGATATAGTTTGTTGATGCTTGCATGCATGTGACAACTATTATTTTCAGATAACTGAGTATTCTCTCATGGATAACTGATGCATGGCAATTCAGACAGAGGCCCAGTTGAGATCAGATGAAGGGACAGTGTACTGTCAGTTGCTAGGATATTCCTTGTGAATATTCCTTGCATGCAGGAGGAATATTAGTCCTCAAGGATTACGTAGTTGGACCTGAGGTTGACAACAGGTATGACTGGGGCCAATTCACACATGTTGTGTAATTAGACCCCAATCAAAATTGTGCAAGGAAATAGGGGATTGGAGGACTTGTGGACTATATATTGAGGCCTAGGTAGTCAATGATCTTCATCTTCTGATTGCAGAGAGAGCAGGATATCTCTTGAGCTGATTATTTTTGTAAACTAAAGAGGATTTCCACTTGATTGATAATACAAAGATGGGGTTTTAGGCTAGTTCTTTGCCCAGGTTATATCTTCTGTGTTATGGTTGATTACTTCTCATTCTCAGTTATATCTGTTCATGCTTGATGTTGCTCATGTTCAATTAAGCTTCCGCTAAGTTTATGGTAGATGTAGATATAGTATTATGCTTTAGTACATTGTATATATCAGTTGGATCTACAGGTGAAATTTCTACAGAAAACCCAAATTTGGAACCCTATATTAGTTCTGAAGAATCTACAATGGCTGGAGAAGGGGAAGGAGAGGTACATAATGTTAATGGTGAACAACCTAGGATTGGAGGAGGAAGAGGAGGAAATAGAGGAGGAAGAGGTGGAAGAGGTGGATGAAGAGGGAGAGGAGGAGGTAGAGGAGATCCAGAACCCTTTGGATTTCCTATCCTCGATGAAGATACAACAACTACAATGAAAAACATCTCACCCTCCATCCTTCCAAATTTTCATGGATTAAGAAGTGAGGATCCTAAAACATTTCTCTTTGAGTTTGAAGTTTTGTGTAGATATTATGATTACTTGCTTGACACTCAAAAGTTGAAATTGTTTCCAGCAACTCTTAAGGATGCAACATTAAAATGGTTCATGGGCTTAGGAGTACATTCTATAAGAACATGGGAAGATCTAAAAGCTACATTCTTAGAGAAATATAAGGATTATTGTATGCCTCATAATCTTAAGGATGAAGTATTTAAAATGATGCAAAAAGAAGATGAAAATCTTGAAGATTTCATTGAAAGACTTGCTTATAATGTTAAAAGGAATAAAATGCATGAACTAGATGAAGAAACTTTGGAAGCTTTCTTATTAAAATCCATAAGATATGAGTGGATTGATCTTCTCAATTTGATGGGTAAGGGAGATATTTCTCAGTTATCATTTGGAGAAATTTGTGAGTTATGCATACACATTTCAAGAGGTAAGGTAAGAACTGGAAAAATCCAAGAGACCCTCTCATGTCTAGGATGAATAAATCTGCAGTTGGGACAGTAAGTAGGGATGATTTAGGCAATTTTCTTCGAAATTTTAAAACATACATTTTGGGAACTCTTAGTGAACAAATAGATACCCTTAAAGTGAAAAACAAGAAAAATGTTGAAAATGCTACATTATCAATCTTTTGTCCCAAATGTAGAAAAAAACATGCTTTGAGAGAATGCCCTCTTGACTTAAAAAGTGAAGAAACTTGTGTTATATGTGCAGAAAATCATGATACAAAAGAAAATCCTTCAATACTTGGTCTTAAAGCTATTTATCAAGAGGAAATGATACCAAATCATGTAGATCCCCTCTGTTTTATTGCTAAGATACCATGGAAAAATTCACAACCAAATATGGCTCAGGGTTTTAACACTCAAGCATTTGCACAACCATCACAAAACAGTTGGAATGCACCTATGCCTTGGAAATATTGCTCTCAACATTAGGCATGAGGATGGAAAAATCCTTGTGGAAAATATCCTCAATATCCTCAATATCAACAACCATACCTTGTTTTTCCACCACAATATTTTCTTCAACATGTTTAACCAACTCAACCTCAGAATCCAAATCCACAACCTTCATTACCATTCCCTCAAAGACCAAATCAATTTCCTTCTCAACCACTTCCAAATCCAAACAATAATAAAAATTCACAACTTGTTTACAATATGGAAGGACAAAATTTTCAAACCTACATGATAACTCCATTAGATCTAAACAATGTCCAACTTAGATTTGGTAGAGTATTGGAAAAGAAGTCACCATTAGTTGTTATTCAGGAATTTGAAAAGGATAATCTCTTTGAAAAATAGAAGTCTCTTAAACAAGAAGAAAAATATAAAAAAAAACCACCCCTGTACATTCCGATGATATTCCCATAAACTCAACTCCCATCAGAGAACATCCTTCAATGTCTATCGAAACACCACCTTATCCCGAGAGATTAAAAATTGATAAAAGGGTAGAAAAACAATTTTTATTGCTTGATTATGATATGATAGATGAACTAAAGAATGTCTGTATAAAAATTCCTTTGTCACAAACTGTGAAAGAAATACCAATATTTGCAAAGATAATAAGGGAGTCGAGTATTAAAATGCTAGGAATAAAGAGAAAAGAAATAAAAAAATTCAATTAGTTGGAAAAATTGCAGACATCGTGATGGGAAAAAAAACAACTCAGAAACATCTTGATCCAGGAAGCCCATTGTGAAAAGACATATCAATGGTATCGAAATTCCAAACACATTGATTTATTTAGGAGCATATATAAACATCATGAGTAAACAAACCATGAATCAATTGAAACTTCTGAATCTTAGGTATACACCTACATTGTTGCAATTCATAGACAAATATGTTATTAAACTTGATGGTGTATTAGAAGACATATTTGTATCCTTAGATTCTTGGGAGTATCATGTTGAATTTATGATTAACACCCAAGAGTAATTTAGGAGAACATCCATTGATTCTAGGAAGACCATGGTTAGCTACAACTGATGCTTTGATAAGTTATAGATTTGGTGATGTGTTTATTTCTGATGGAAGTTCAACAAATAAATTCACATTATATCTTCATGTGAAAACAAAAATAGAAGTAGAAAGTGAAGAATGGATAAATGATGATATTGATATACGACCAATCTTTGTTACTTCACAAATAGATGAAGAAGATCAAATTTTGAATTTAATGGACAATCATGAGTCTTCCTCATATTGTGAATCTAATCAAAGTTTTAAAGAACAATGTAATATTGAATATTTATCATCTCGTCAATTATCTTTACATTCTATGGAAAAAATTGGTAAATATTCAATAGAAAATTTCCTAGAAAAAACCTTGAATATCAATAATAATCTGGAAGAATTTCAAAAGAAAAACTTAATAAAGAAGTTACAAGAAAATTCCTCTGCTTATGCATGGGAATATAATGACATGAAAGGAATTGATCCTAATGCTTGTATACATCATATTTACATTGAAGAAAATGCTAAACCAATTCGACATTCTCATAGAAGAATGAATCCAAATTTGAGAGAAATTGTTAAAGAGGAACTAGACAAATTGTTAAATGTGAATTTCATTTATCCAATATGAGATAGCTAGTGGGTTTCACCATCGGTAATTGTTCGTAAAAATAATGGAAAATGGAGAGTATGCATTGGCTATAGGGAATTGAATAAAGCCACTTTAAAATATAATTTTCCACTTCCTTTCATAGATCAAGTTTTAGACACATTGGTAGGAAAGAAATATTTCTCATTTCTAGATGGTTTTAGTGGATATAACCAAATCCAAGTAACTCCAGAAGATCAAGATGAAACCACTTTTACCTGTCCATGTGGAACCTATGCCTATCGAGTACTTCCTTTTGGGTTATGTAATGCACCTGCAACATTCCAAAGGGAATTTTTAGGAATTTTCTCTGATCTAATTCATGATTGTGTGGAAGTTTACATGGATGATTTTACTGTCTATGAAAATTATTTTGAAGAAGCTCTTAAAAATTTGGAAAAAGTTCTCATTAGATGTAAAGAAGCAAATCTCTCATTAAGACATGAAAAATGTTTTATGATGTTTACTAAGGGAATTGTTTTAGGACATCATGTTCCAGGAAATGGAATTAGAGTGGATACATCTAAAGTAGAAGTTATTTCTAAATGATCAATTCCAACTTGTCAAAGATATGTCGGAAGTTTTCTTGGTTTTACTGGTTACTATAGAAGATTCATACAAAATTTTACAAAAATTGCTTCTCCACTTTTCAAATTTCTCACAAAATATTGTGAATTCATTTGAAATTCTAATTGCCAATTTTTTTTTGAAACATTGAAAGAAAAGATTTTTGAAGCACCTATTCTAAGAGGACCAAACTAGAAGTTACCTTTTCATATTTCAACCGATGCATTAGATACAACATTAGGAGTTGTATTAGGACAAAAGGATTTAACTCCTTTTCCATTTACTATACCAGTAAAAATTTGACTCCTATGGAGTTAAAGTATATTGTAATAGAAAATGAGTTTTTAGCTGTTGTCCACGCCATTAATAAATTTAGACATTACATCACTAGTTACGAAACCTTTGTACATACAAATCATTATGAAATTAGGTACTTAATGAATAAACCAATCACTAATGGTAATATTACAAGATGATTATTTTTGTTACAAGAATTCAATATTACTATTTTGGATAGACCTGCAAAAAAAATATACCGTTGTTGACTTTCTATCTAGGATTCAAAATGATAATAATGATGTACATGCAGAAGATAATTTTCCTAATGAATATATTTTTGCAGTATCTATTAAATCTCCTTGGTTTGTAGATATTGCTAACTATTTGGCTATACGGAAGTTACCATTATATTTGTTTCCTCGAGATAAAATAAAGGTAATTCAAATTAGTGCATCTTACTCGTGGATAAATGGAGAATTTTATAAAACAGGGCCAAATCTGATCGTTCGAAGATGTGTCAGAGAGGATGAAGTACTATAGATATTAAAATATTGTCATGATGAACCATGTGGAGGACACTTCGCTGATAAAAGAACTGCTTACAAAGTCCTTCTCTTAGGATATTATTGGCATTCCCTTTTCAATGATGCCAAAGAATATGTTAAGAGATGTGATAGTTGTCAAAGAATGGGGAAACCTGTTCCTTTAGATGAAATGCCTCTACAACCTCAGGTACTCATTAAACTTTTTGAGAAATGGGATCTAGATTTTGTTGGTTCAATTAATCCATGATTAAGACAAAAAGGTACATTCTTGTTTGCACTGATTATGTTACAAAATGGGTAGAAGTTAAAGCAGTTTCTTTTGCTACTGAAAATGCCGCAGTTTCATTTCTTTTTGAGGATATTTTTACTCGTTTTGGTGTCCCAAGGGAAATTGTGATAGATCAAGGTACTCAATTAATCCAATTTGGTACAAAAGATAATGGAGGAATACAAAATCAAACACTGAACGTCCACTCCATATCATCCAAAGGAAAATGGATAGGTGGAATCCACCAATAAAGTAATTGAAGCAATTCTTACCAAGACTGTGCATTTGCATAGAAGGGACAGGGCAGAAAATCTTCCACCAGCTTTATGGGCACACCATACCACATGGAGAAATACCAAAGGACATACTCCCTATGAACTTGTTTATAAGAAGCAAGTCTTATTTCCTATTGAGTTCTAGGTAAAGACCTTTAAGACAACAATTAAATTAGTTCTTGATCTATCTGAAGCACAAAAACAAAGAATAGAGCAACTGAATGAACTAAATGAAATAAGACATGATTCTATTCAAAGAGCCAACATAGTTCAACAACAAATATCCAGGTGGCATGACAAGTATATAAAAGAAAGGAAATTTTAGCTAGGAGATTGGGCATTACTTTTCGACTCAAAGTTTAAATATTTTCAAGGGAAATTTCGAACTCATTGGCTTGGACCTTATGAGATTGAAACTATCTTTGATAATGGTGTAGTTAGGATCATAACCATTGATGAAGAAAGAGTGACCTTCCTTGTAAATGGTCATCGATTGAGAATTTATCACAAGCCATTGAAAAAGGAGAAATTCGTTAAAAATCTGCAAGGCAATATTGATTTGAAGATGGTTAGGAAGGATTTTCCTTCCTCTCCAACTTGATTTGAATTTTTTTTTGTTTTCTAAAAAAAAATGTATAAACATGAAAACTAACACTATTGGCATGTTTATACAGAAAATATAGGATGAAAACCAGGTATTCTTGGCATCCTAGATTTTCTTTTTAAACCATGTTCTAATCCCATTTTCTTTGAAACCCTCTTTTTCTTTTTCGTAATAAGAAACTACAGAATTGCTGAGAATATGCAGCTTTAACAAAATTCTGCAGTTGATATTGACACGGATCATCAACTAGGATAATTGATGATTTTGGCAGAAAAGAATGATCAAGCTTGTAATTGAAGGCATCCAAGGACAATCTACAAAGGTCAATCAAAACATTAGAATTATAAGTCCAAAGGTATGTAAATATTAGATTAAATAATAAAGGTAAAAAAAAGATATATTATGAAATAAGATAGATGTTTCTACCACCATTCAAAATAATCATTACTATTCTAACTTCGAATTGAGTTATAAATACTATGTCCTATCAATGAACATGGTCGTAATTCCATTCATCAATCATTATTATGCAGATACTTTGCTCCATAAACCCTGTTTCATTGATAATTCCGCTCTCATTCATATTCCATTTTCCCGAAGGCCTTTTCACCTATTTCCATTAAACGATTTCACTCTCATCCATTCTCACACCACTGAAACAATTTGCACTCCATAACCATGTCAAAGGAAGCAATTGTAGGTTAAAAATTCACCAACATGGGGGTTAGTGTGTGGACAAAGTTGAATGAGAAGAAATTCATGGAAGCATATCCACAAGTCGAACAAATGCTGCAAAGCCACAATGGTTGGAATTTGTAGAAAGATTCGACGACTATGACAGATAGGTGACCAAATATTTTTCCTGAGTGTTTGATGGAGTGGAAGAAAAAAGTGAGGATATTAAAATAATGGTGACATAATATTTCATGGTAGAAGTAGCTGGATTACCTAGGGTTGGTGAGAGATGGTTAAAAAATAGATGTATTGAAGGAAATGAATGGAAGAAATTTCTTAAAAACCCAGGTATGGATACTTCAATTTTTAAGAAAGGCATCCCAAGTACAATTCTTAAAAGAAAATGGAGAAATTTACTATTGGTTATCCAAAAATTCATTACTAGTTAAGGTAGGTTCGACTGTATGTTTTACTATAATATACGTTTGATGATGCATTTTCTTGAGGGTAATGAAATTAATCTGCCTTATTTCTTACTCAATAGTCTAAAGAAAATGACCAGTAATACTCAAAGGAAAATACAATATATTGAGAATACTATGTATCATAATGGTTTGATAAAAATGTTAATTGAAGCCAACCTCGAGAGCATAGGAGATGATTGGGATATTTTTCTAGTCAGGAATCATTTTAAAGAGATAGAACAAGAAGAATCCAACAAAAAAATAAAAAGAAGTAGAAGAAAGCTATCTCTAAACCCTAAATATGACCTACCTCTACAAAAAGAGCTACCCTAAGAAGATAAAACTCCTCTTGATGATGTATTATAAAATCTTAAGAAGAAGAAAAACCAGCGATAATGAAGAAAGTATGTCTAGAAAGAAATCAGAGGAAATAAAACAGGCAAATATTGAACAAACAAAAGTTCAAAAGCAAAATCCTCTTACTAAAGCCTCATCTACTGTCAGAAGAAGTGCCATACTCAACATATCAACAAAAGAATCGTCTTGACAATCTAGAATTTGTCAATATGGAGGAAGATGAAGAATTGAAGATTCCATCGCCTATAGTTCCATCACCAGTTTCATCACCAATTGCTAATAGAGTAAAAAGAACACCTGAAATTGACACAATTCAACAAGAGATATATGATTATATAGAGTCTTTGGAGAAGAAATCTACAGAAAATGCCACTACATCCTTAAATCAAGAAAAAATAATTCAGTTTGATAGTCCAAAAGAACCTCCAATTGTGAATACTCTCAAACATGAAATTTTTGAATTGGAGACACTAAACAGACTCTTAAAACAATAACATGAAACATTGAAAGTGCTGAATGAAATACAAAAGAGTCAAAATGACAACATTCTCTTACATCTTGCTCTATGATATGATAAGAATAAAAATCTAAAGGAAAAGACCAAATACCTTAAGAGAAAGGTCATAAGTCTGAAGTATAAGATTTTGATGAAGAAACCAAGGATGGTAGTCACTAAGAAAAAGGAAAAGAAGACAAATCTAGATGTTTTAGCTCAAGTTTCTGAAGGGGTTCGGTAACAGGCAAGGTTCATCAGTTTTGAAATTTTTGCATGAGGAAATGCAATGAATTCCGTGTGGAGGAATGTTGAACCTCACAATTGCTCCTTTTTGACACCCTTTTTCACTCTCTTTGTTTCTTTTTGACCTCCATAATCACACCATGGGCATCAAAATGCATGATTATGACAAGGAAGGTATATAATTGTCTTGTATTTCATAAATTGATAATGTTTTTTATTATTTAGTATAATTTTTGCATTAACTACTGAATTGCAATGCTTATGTAGCTAACACATGATTCTGCAGACAATTTTGTGGTTTGATAGGTTCCAAAGTGCCAGCTGGGAAGAAAAATATATGGATAGGTGGCAATTGATGCACTCAACAATTTCCTCCTATTCTTATGAACCAGATCGATGGAAGCAGGTCCCAGTGATGCAGTCAAAGATAAAGTCAACCCTTGTAAATCGGCAATAGGCAAGCGAGAACGATATATACACCTCATGGTTTGCTTTGATAATAGAAAATCATGAGCGAATTATGATATATTATCTTTTCTAGTTAAAATCAGTATTTTGTTGACAAGGATTAGGCGTAGAGCTCTAAATAGTTAATGCTATGAGATTTATAAATAAACCTCTCGACAGGATTGAAATGTTGTTAAGAAGTACACAACAATAAAGATTTAAACTGCGTTTTTAATACCCAGTTTATAAAAGAACCTTTTTGTTTCCATGCGTGGTCGATGGTTTGATTGATAGGATGATTACTTGCTTCTCGTGGAGGGCCCCCTCGAGCAGTAAGGATTCTTGTTCGTTTTTAGTAGATATAATTTATATATGATTTCATAAGCTTTATGTTATGTTCAATTGAGTAGATGCATTTTTAATTTCTTTCAGATTCGAATTAGGATTGTTTTTACTAATCATTTGATTTGTTTATAGATTCTAGATGAACATGAATTAATCTTAGCATCAATGGTAATAGCGATATGATTTTATACTCAAACAAAACTTTATTTTCCTTATAGAATAGAGGATTTATCTGTAGAATTAGATGTTACATTTCAAGCATGTGTCATTTATAATTCAAGCAAGTGTGGATATATTTAAGTAGAGGTTTATTTCATTTCATTTCAAACAATTGTGAATTCTATTTTTACAGATGTGTGATAAGATTAATAGTAGCATTTCCTTTTGAAATTAAGTGTGTATATAAGTCTTATTGGTGTGAAAAGTGTAATTGATTTTCATTTACAACAAGTGTGGGATTGATTTACTTATATGCAAAGTTGTGAGATTTTATTTCAAAGTAGAGTGTGATATTTTCCATAGGTAGTTCTCGGTAAAAGAGTGCGATCATTTTATTTTCTAGGAATAATTATTTTGCTCATGTGTATTTCAATAACTTAATTTAGAATTTGTATTTCGATAACTCAATTTAATTTAGAATTTGTGTGAATAACCAAATACTTTTAGTACATACAATACACTTACACCTCATCAACTTACTACCCCTAGTCGATAATTTATGTAAACAATTTAAGATAAATTAAATTTCCAAACATGAGGCATATAAGGAATTATAAGCTCGATTTAGACTTAGTAGTTAATATAATATGATTGAAAAATCTTTGGTCAAACAATTCCTATTTTTTTGAAAAGCATTTTTATTTTCACTGCATTAGGTAGAAACATAAACCATATTGGGGAATTCAATTCCTAGAGTTGGGAATTAATTTGTTTTCATCTATTTATTATGTATTTGTTATGGATCAAAGGGTTGGTTAGGTTTGAGAAGAAAGGAAACTATGTGTATTGTATTTTCTTGATTTTCCCGTGAATGAAAAGACAAAGGCTGAATTTTATAGGGATTCCCGTGTTAGTTGCTTTGGAGATGTGCTTCTTGTTTTTGCAAGTTATCTTCTGTTATCAATCATGCTATGAAATGTTACATCTTTTTTAGTTGAAAAAATATTTGTCTCAGAATTCGCTTCAAAAAGTGCTCTGTTTCAGTTTGCTAAATATTTATGTTTTCCACTCGAATGGAATTTAGAATTCATCCTATTGTTTGATGCTCTGTATGTCATTTTCCACCTATCTTCTACTCACCCTCCTACATCGAATTTGACTGGAAAAATCCAAAAGGAATACCTACCTTTCCCCCAATCTGAATTGGATCATTATATTATTTTTCATCCATCTAGATGCATTTGCAGTGGGAAAAGTGGAGGAATCAATTCATGGGACTGTTTTTATGAGCGGCACCCAATTTGGCGAAGCAGGGTATGAAACCTTTGGGAGTGTTTTGAGGCATCAAATGATGTTTTGGGGGGTAAAACTTTGCCGCTTTATCAGACCTAATTTTCATGCTATTCTACACACAAATACCTTTGCAATGGTGCAAGAAGCACATCAATCAGAGTCTATATGCAAAAGTTATGCCACCCAGAAGTTGATCTCCCTGTTTTCACACCTATAGTTTGGGAGGATGCCACATTAGCCCCCATTATTCATGGAAAAGGGGATAGAAACATGTTTGTGATGTAAAATATTCTAGAATAGTCTATTTTGTAACTTTAGTTAAGAGTTAATGTAGTCAAACTTAATCACTAGTAGGCTATCGGGATGTGTTATAACTCGACCACTAGGAGGAAAAAGAATTCCATTCTTTCGAGAGAATTTTGTTCCATAACTGAGCAAAGACAGCTAGGAGATATAGGAGGTAGAGCACACAAAGAGGATCTGTGCACTGTAGGAGCCCACGGGCCACAAACATTACTTCTTTGTACCTATAACCATATTTCCAGATAGAGAAAGAGAGCGAAGCGGCCTCACCTTCTAGCTTGGTTTTCTCTCGAAAGGGTTTCCCATAGAGCATATCTTGCGACTTGTGTGTGTGCGTTTATTTTTTTCTCTATTTTTCTTCATAATTTCCATTCGCATGCATGTACTAATTAAAGTAAAATTTATAGATCTAGAATTTAAATAAATTTGTAATAGTGTAAAAATATGGTATTTAAATATATTATTATCAAATCTGTTGTGACGAACTGTCCAGTGGAATATCCATGACAGTTTACAGATAATTTGGTATCATAGCAAGTTTCTTTGGGTATTTATGGATATTTGCAGGGGATCTAAGTTAGTGGGGTCGAAAATCGTAAAACCTTAACCATGGCCGATGTATCTGTAAACAAACCTCGTGATCCTGCAGAGGTGAGGTTTTCACGGCTTGAACAATAAGTCACGTATATAAAATGCAATGTAAACCTCCTCATGGTGGCCCTAAGCAATAATATGGGGATATTTGGAGAAGATGGGGTTCGAATGCAGAGGAAAAATTAGAAGGGTGATCGGGAGATCGGGACAACATGAAGAATTAGCCGAAGAAAGAACCCGAAAAATATCAACCTAGTTCGAGTGTCGTTAATCAATCCCTATTCAAAAGAAGCAAAAATCGATATCAAACTGTATCACGACTAGATCGATGCTTTGAAGCTAAAGCACTAGTTGCAACAACTACAAGTTTATTTCAACGCGCATCAGATCAAGGAAGGGAAAAAGATCTCATTCGCATGGATGAAATTAGAGGGCCATGCACTGACTCAGTGGAAGAGCCACACAGAAACCCTGAGGTTGGAGGGAGAACCCCAGTGACTAAGTGGAAGGATTTCAAAACCCTCATTAAGTCACAATTTTATGCCATTGGGTAGGTGGAGGACCAATGGATACAATGGCATTACTTCAAGCAAAAGCCTGGCCAAAGCATGCAGGAGTACACCACATAATTCATAAAGATGGCTATAATGGTGGGTATCTCTCCAGAGAACCCAGATGTGTTCCTCAAGTATTTGGGGGGTCTGCACCACCATCTATGCGATAAAGTGACATTGTTCAAGCCCAAATCAATAGGCAAGGCTTGTGTACATGCACAATACCTAGAGAACATAGGCCTGAAAGGAGTGCAATTAAGTGGATCAAAGAAAAATGAGCAATAAGAAGCTTCTTAGGAGGGGAAGAAGAAGCAAAATGGGGGAAAAGATAAAAACATGACAATCACAACACACCAGTGCAAAGATCCTCGCAACCACTGCAACACTGATGACCATATAGAGGAGAAGCATTGGAAGTTGCATCCAAAGCTAAACCCGAAGTACGAGAAGAAATATAATAAGAAAAATAATATCATGGCCACTGATTCAAGCAACCAAGTTGAAAGAAGCTCAAACATGGATGATAAGATCATTTATACATCAATGTAGGAGGATGTGAATCTAAGTAGCCTTCAACAACATGAATAGAAAGAAATGACCAAACTCTCGCATATAAAGATACAGGTCAAGAAGACAAAGATTGATGCTGTGTTTGATTCAGGATCGCAAGAGAACCATTGCAGTAGAGTTGGTCAAGAAGTTGGGGCTGGAAGTTCGTGACCATCCAAACCCGTATCCACTAGGATGGGTAAATAAGGATGTAGAGATGAAGGTAACAAAACAATGCAAAATTAGATTTTCTATTAGTGTTATTTTTATTGGTGAAGTAGATCTGGATGTGGTTCCCTTGATGTATGTGGAGTCGTGTTTGGGTGTTCATACGTGTACATGCATGATGCAATATTCATGAGGAGAGATAAATAGTACTAGCTCATCAAGGATGGAAAATCGTTCATCATCAACATGCACAAAGGCAAGTAAAAATTTCACTGGTAAGTGCCAACCAAGGCAATAAATTGATCAATTCAAACAAAAAGTATGTTTTATTGTTTTTACGAGAAAGTCAGTCTGAAGAGGAGTCAATAAGAGGCAAGGCATCCCTAGAGGGATGTACTAAGAAACAAAAGAAAAAATTAGAGGAGTTGTTACAGGCATACAAGGATGTGTTTAGAGAGCCTAAAGGGTTACCACCTAAGAGAGAAGTGGAGCATGAGATCCAACTATTTCTAGACTCCCCATTGCCAAATATTGGGCTGTAATGGCAGTTTGTTATAGAAGAAAGTGAGGTGAAGAAACAATTGCAATAACTTCTGGAACATGGTGTCATTCGACCGAGTACATCACCATGTGGGTCACCCATCATCATTGTGCCAAAGAAGGATGAGACTTGGCAGATGTGTATAAATTACAGGGCGTTGATTGAAATCACGCTCAAGAATAGATACCCCCTGCCCAGGATAGACGATCTGCTAGATTAGTTGCAACAAGCAAAGTATTTCACCAAGCCGGACTTGATGTCTGGATATCATCAGGTTCGAGTCAAAGAAGAAGATACATGGAAGATCACCTTCAAAACCAAACAATGTTTATATGAGCGATTAGTTATGCCATTTGGCCTATGTAATGCACCAAATACATTTATGAGATTACTGAATGATATAATGCGCCCCCTTTTTAGATTCATTTTTTATTGTCTATCTAGTAGATATACTAGTATATGGTGCTACATAGGAGGAGCATATTTCACATTTGACTCAGGTGCTGGAAACATTGAAGAAGCACTAGCTGCTAGCAAATCTCAAGAAGTGTGAGTTTGTGCGGCAGTCCTTGGTGTATTTGGGGTATGTGATCGATGAAGGAGAGCTGAAGATACATCCTTTCAAGATGGAGTTCATCATGAAATGGTTGGTCCCTACTATTTTTTTCTGAGGTAAGGGGTTCCATTGGGGCAACATAGTACCTGAGAAAATTCATAGCCTCAATTTTAGTGGTAGCAACACCACTCCATGCCATAATAGCAAGTGGCAAGAGTTTCCAGTGGGGAAAAGGTCAGCAAATGGATTTCGAGGAGTTAAAGAAGAAGATCAGTTAAGCACCAATTTTGGCATTACCAAAATTGCAATGACCTTTCAAAGCGGAGACAAATGTGAGTGGATATGCTATGGGAGCTATCGTGATGCAAGGAGGAAGGCCCATTTTCTACCATTATGAAGCATTTCATGGGGCAATACTTAACTACCCTACCTATGATAAGGAGCTCTATTCCATGGTGAAAGTTGTGAAGAAGTGGAATCACTATCTGATGGGAAAGGAGACAGTAATCCACACAGATCACCAGCCACTACAGTACTTGCAGGCCCAGAGTAAGATACAATAGACTAGGCATTACAAGTGGATGGGGTTTTTACAACAGTTTCACTTGGTGATCAAGTATAAGAAGGGTAGCACAAACAATTTGGATGATGTGCTTTCAAGGCCACCCACATCAAAGATTACGACTTTGGGGACTCTTATGCTCATGGATCCATTCACCCATGATGAAAACAGAGAGGCATGTTCAAAAGATGAGGACTTCAAGGAGGTGTATCAACAGCTGCTGAGTCAAAGTCATGTGTACCAAGGAGACAACACCGTTGACTACCATCTCCAATATGGGTTACTCTACAGGTTGGATACGCTATGTGTTCCTAAAGGTGAGAATTTGCAGCTAATTAGAGAGGCTCACATCTCTAAGGTTGCAGGGAACTTTGGTGTAGGGAAGACCATGACTAGCTTGTAGAGGTATGTGTATTGGACCAAGATGCAAGAGTAGGTAGCTAGGTTCATAAGAGGATCCATGCTTTGTTATACCATCAATCCTAGTAACAGGAAACAAGGTCTGTATCATCCCTTACATATAACTACTCATCCTTGGGAAAGCATTTCCATGGAATTTGTGGGAGGTTTGACGACAACTAGGAAGGGACATGACTACTTGTTCATGGTCGTTGACAAATTCAGCAAGATGTGTGTTCTGATGCCCTGTAAAAAGACCATCAACGGACAAGAAGCAACAAACTTGTTCTTTGGACGGGTCTGGGTGCACTTTGGTATACCAAGGAGCATCATCTCAGACAGTAACACAATATTTCTTAGTGCATTCTAGACTACATTGTGGGAGAAGATGGATACAAAGTTGAAGAGATCTACAACATCCCATCCACAGATAGATGGGCAGACAAAAGTAGTCAACATGACTTTGGTGCAACTTTAGAGAGGATACAACCATAAGCATTCGAAGACCTGGGATGAAAATCTGGTATATATAAAACATTCTTATAGCATAGCAGTCCACGCTTCTAGAGGAAAGTCCCCATTTGGGACTTGTTTTGGATATTTTCCACCTTCACATTTGGATATTGCATATGGGCAGCAAGGAGGAGTGAGGGAATATCTTACGGGAGATTCTTTGAGGGCTAAAATTTTTATAGAGAAGATCAAGCAGATCCATCTACAGGTACATGAAACACTGCAGAAATCACAGGAGAAGTATAAGGCCATGCATGATCAACACAAAACAAAGAAATCATTCAAGGTGGGAGACAAAGTATGGATGTAGTTGAACAAGGAGAGGTTGCAGGGGCTTGGTAATAAAATCAATGCTATAAGGTATGGTCCCTTTGAGATACTAGAAAAAGTGGGTGATAATTCCTATCGACTTAGTTTACCACCATATATGTTCATTTACTCAATTGTGAATGTAGAGAATTTGAAACTTTATGAACCTTCCATGCTAGATCAGGAAGAGGAATCGATCCTACCTTCTGTGGAGGATTTGGCACCAGATGCTTAGGAAGAGTTCACAGAAGATACAATTTTTCATAAGAGGTCCAAAACTACAAGACAAGGACATCATGGCCTTTGGAAGATTGGGTTGAAGGGTAATCTTCAAGGCAATGCTAAATAATATAGCAAATAGAAGGTGGAGGAAAAATTTCCTCACCTCATTCAGTAAAAGATTTTTGGGACCAAAATCTTCCCAAAATTGGGAGGTGTGATCCGAATTGGATCATTATATTATTTTTCATCCATATCGATGCATTTGGAGTGGAAAAAGTGGAGGAATATGCTCACGGGACCATTTTTACCAACGAGACCCAGTTTGGCGAAACGAGGTCTAAAACTTTTAGGGAGCATTTTGAGGCATAAAATGACATTTTTTGGGGGTAAAACTTTTTTGCTTTAGCACACCACCATTTCATGTTATTCTTCACACAGAGAGCTTTCCAATGGTGCAAGAATCACGTCAATCAATGTCCATACGCAAAAGTTATGCCCCCTAGAAGTTGGACTTCCTGTTTTCACACCTATAGTTCCGGAGGATGGTGCGTCAGCCCCCATTATTCATGGAAAAGGTGCTAGCCATGTGTTTGTGATGTAAAAGACTCTAGAGGAGTCTCCTTTTTTCTCTCTAGTTAAGAGTTGATGTAGTCAAACTTAACCACTAGTAGGTTATCGGGTTGTGTTATAACTAGGCCACTAGGAGGAATAGGCATTCCATTCTTTTGAGAGAATTTTGTTCCATATCTGAGAAAATCTAGTTAGGAGAGATAGGAGGTAGAGCACACAGAGAGGATCTGTGCATTGTAGCGACCCGCGAGCCACAAACATTACTTCTTTGTACCTGTAGTCATATTTGTTGTGACGAACTGTCTAGTGGAATATCCATGATAATTTATGGATCATCCCCTGTAGAATATCCCTCTTTCTATTCATGTTATCACTGGAAAGGAATCAACTTATATGATTGTATTGCCCAATGGATCTATCTTCTCTCCTGCCAGCAAACCTTTAAAATCTATATCCCTTTGAGCACCATACCTAGCCTAAAATCTAAGTGATTGAAGTTTTAGATAGAGAGAGCCCTCTCTGAATCTGGAAGGGATAGATTCCAAGTTTCCAAGTGGTTTTTGGTTACCTTTTGGATTCCTCTCCTCAGCTTGGAGGAACTACAAAGAGCTAACATATCCCTAAATGCAAGTGAATAAACTGGGCAAAAATGAGGAATCCATGAAGCAACTAATTTATCATTAATTATAATAATATTCACTATAATGAATAATGTGATTATGAAGAGATTGATCCTTAAACATATGAATAGCTCCATCATCGCTATAGTAAACAAAAAATGTCCAAGTCAACCACATTTAAAAGCATTTTGTAGACTGAAGTTGTAACCACACCCTTGTATCCACCATACCTGGTGTGAAACGCTAAGGGAGAGTTGAAATTCACCTGCAATTACAAAAATGAGGGCAGAGAAGGAATCGAAAAATAAATCTCTGAATAATATCGTGTTATGTACTATTTGAATTCCAACTTCAATTTTGCACTAGCCACATATAAAACCAGATGCAAAAAATCAAAACCATAGGTGAAAGGAGAAACACGAGTTGAAACATAAACCATCTAATTTTCTCCAGTCATATGCCTGTATTTTTTATCCTCTTCCGTGTGAGCATTTGGATTAAATTTTTTATTAGGGTGTGAACCATAAGAACCTGTCATGATGAATTCCCATTTCATATTTACTCTAGTCATTCCATTGACAAATATATGTCTCACAAACCCACCTCTTCTCGGGGATGTCTTTATTCTTATTCTTGTTTCTAAATTGATGGTATGAATATTTTCTATATTGTCAAGGATTGTAGCGATGCAATGGCCACTTAGCAACCTAGTTTCCATCTTTATAATCTACATTGTTACTATATTGTGGTTTTTCAAAAGCAGAATGCGGAGGGGGTCACTGCTAGTAAGCAATTTCTTGATTGGGGGGCCCACAATTCCCACAGAGTTGCCATGTGCCCAAAGTGGTTTCACAAAACCACAAACTGTGGAGGCCTCCTCTCTATTAAATACCAAATATTCTAGGATTTGCACAATTGAACTATGGCTTTCGATCTCGAAGCATTACCTCCACTAATGAAAAATGAGAGGAGTTTAAGGTTGTTGTATTAATCCTCTTCTTGTAGAATTGAATGGCGAATTGTTAAACATCCTCACACAAATTTTCTTTAAATTTCTTCTCCAATCCATAGTTGTAGAACCTAAAAAGGCACTCCATGTTGTAATTATACTTTGTTGTTGCATCTTCTAGTGCTAATATTTAAAGCTCATTATACATGGAGCAGTTGAAATTACTTCTAAGTAAATATGACCAAAATATGTAGAGTATTTATTTTCACACTACTACCAATACCAACTCTCTTGTGCTCTGTTAGGTAATGCTTGTAGAATTTCAAATATTTTTGTTTTTTAAAATCATGATCTTCCAAAAGTTTAATGCTTGGATGTTTAAAATGAGGAAAAGACTTTTTCATGGAACCAACTGGCATGACAACGCACTCGTGGTATTACCTAAGAATTTAGTGCTTCTCTTCAACAAATGGCATTTATCCTTTACATATGGCATCAAAGCTTTTATTTCATAGAAACTTGGATGCATGGATGTTTTTCCCATGGATGTTGTGTCGACTTGAATTTAAACACTTAGAATTACATAATGCAAAGAGAGGCTCCCATGGCGCCTTGACTATTATTGCTATATTTGTGGTGTATATCCCATATTAATTTGGAAAGTGCATATAGTTTTGTTTATAGACATAAACACTTGCAATTAGTATAGACACATAGTGCATATAATACCCCTGGTGGAGTCCTCCCTTGGGCTTGGCGCTTAATATATCGAGCTTGTGACTTAGTTGACTACTTGATGCATTGGGTTGATTAGTTGACTTCGGTGAGGAGCTCTGTTCCTGTGTTGATTGATGACTTGGAAATCGGGTAACATGCCCGACAATTTTAATGCATAAAATTTAAGGTTTAGTAAAAATATATAAAATTATATTTTATAATATTAAATTTATTTAAAAATTAAAACTATTGTTAAAAATAACACAATAACTCATATTAAAACCATTTTCCCCAGAAAATGTGCATATGCTTTAAATTTTAGCCAGGAGATCAATTAAAAAATTATAAATTTTTGTTTGTAGCTTTCGTGTGGTCAAGAAAATGCTACAATAGGTGGCGGCCTTAGAATATCATCTAGAAACATGTCTGGCTATTCTCGGATGAATTCTAGTTCATCCATAAATTTACCTACTTTACTTATTGTTTGATCCTCTACTTGAACAACAAAGAGTTGGAATTCCTTCCTCGTAGCTTGTTTTAACTACAAAGTTGTTACCTGTCGCACAGAAACAGGTTTGGGTATTCCCTTAATAATCTGCAATTCTCCACTTTCTATCATGCATGTAACAATTTCATTTAAGCAGTCAACAAATTTATTGGTGTTCCTCCAACCAATCCATTCCCATTAGTATATCATAGGAGCCAAAGGGTAATATATTAAAATTTACAGTGGTTGAAACTCCATTTAAATTTAGTAGATGTGTTTTCAACCAATGGGCGACTTTCCTTGTTGTTCATGTGGCTAACTGTACTAACCACGAGTTTCTGTATTTTTCAGTCTCAAAATTGCATTTCTCTACTACCTCAGGGCTAATATATCTTAAACTAGCACTAGGATCTATTAATACATAAATTGTTTGGTTAGAGATAATACCTTCAAGTTGCACCATTGTGGATAGATGTTCTACATGTCATCCTTCCAATGTTGCGATAATGTGAGGTATTCTTCTGGTCACGGATTTAACTGTAGAAGTTTCATTTAAGTGTTGCCCATTTTGTGTTATTTTGTTAACATATGGGAAATTTCTTAGTAAATGGGGTTCTCCACAACCCCAACACCTCAATGGTTCTCTATCTTTGTCATTTACTCCTTTAATATTTTATGTTTGCTTGTTTATTGTTTGAGACGAATTTGGTATCCTCGTTGACTGATTACCATTTCAGTTCTAGCTTCCTTTCTAGTTACTTCTACTAGACTGTTTAGAGAGTCCAAATTTTCCACTTCTCACACCCTGGTGCATTCTATCCGTCTTCTTACTCGTCCAAGACTTTTGACTTTCACTCCTCTATTGGATTGTTGATATCAAATCTGGGCCTTCCTAATCGCTTCATCCATAGCCTTCAAACTGTCGTATTCAATCCTTTCCTTGAAGGAAAGTGGAAGGCAATTTATAACTTGTTGCACCTTTGCTTCTTCCTCCTTGATATATGGTACATATAGTTGCAAATGGGTAAACTTAACCCCTTAATAATCACATTTCTTGGTAGTGTGAACCCTTCCTTCAAATGAGTTGCATTATGTGTTAGTATAAGATGCCACTATGTTCACTTTAACTCTTTATAAGGAATTAGATGTTATATTTTTGTTTCATTGAAAACAAAATAACTTATTGTTGAAGCTCATTATAGCCACTAAAGTCTTTGGTTTACATGTATACATATTCTTACTTATACACATTATATTTCACCACTTCCTCACAATGATGGAAAATGTTTATCCATGCATTATATTGTTCCATAGACTATCATTGTGTATTTCAGTTAATGTTAGGCTTATAACGTCCCTAGCCTACTTGGAAATTATATATGTATGATCTATCCTTCTTCACATTAATGTACACATTTCTTATTAAAATTTATATTCATTCAAACTTAACTCACACCTTACACAAATATTGTGATTACTTTGATACATTGAGTTCTAGTTCTAACCTACAAGTATTCTCACCACATCTACATTGTTTTGTGTTGCAATTACACACAATTTATATATGTGGCACCAGATGGATTCCACCAGTGGTCTTTGAGGTCTGTTGTCATATTGAATGGTTGTGATCAGTATTGGGGATCAAATGACAAAGATTAGATTAAAGGTGGTTAGGGTAAACACCATATCCCTAACCCATCCTCAGGTCTCATTGCCTCGGTACCTTCTCGAAGAACCTACTTTGTGAGGGTTTTTACTTTAGAATTTTCCTCATGGATTTTCTTTGGCAATGCCATTGATTTTCCCGTAATTCACCAGTGCTTGGATTCAAAGCTATGCCAGGATTCCCCTTGGTAGCCTCTATCCGCGGTAACCTCTGTTACTTATTGTTCACAAGTCTAAATGCTTCTTTTTTAATACATGTTGTGCCTCTTATTTTTTATTTTTGAGGGAATTTCATCTAACTTTCTTTTTACCATTCATGTAATGGTAGTGGCAGTTTTCCTTCCATGCGAGGGTTTAATAGATAACATTATTCTTTGCTCTCTAAGACTATGGCTATGCGGTACTTTTCCACCAAATTCACAGGCTAGAAAGCTAAGGTAAAAGGGTACAACTTGTTCATTTGTATTTGAGGAAACTGGTTTTTTTATTACTTAAATTCTAGAGAGGAACACCTTTAATTACTCTCAACTCTTAGTTGAATTGTTTCTCAAGTTGTTCAATGACCCACGACCTTACTTTCTTTTGGGTTGATCTTTTCCAAGTGTGGAATAAAGTCTTACCCTACCTGGTTTCTTCTACAAGTATAAATGATCGACCTTGAAAAATATTGTTGTTGTTGTTGTTATTGTTTTTTTTTTTCACTTGGTTTCTTAGCAAGAAAAAGTTTCCATTGTTCTAACTTCTTTTCTTTTGGTTGCATGTTGGTTCTATGGTAACTATGGATTCCTTTGAGTGGTCACACCAGGGTGGTGATGGTTTTCCACTTCATATCAACATGGAATAGGTTCTTTATGCACTTATAAATTTGTATAGAGTTCCAGTTCGGGGTTAATATGTCGAGTTGTAAAGTTGTTTCGTGTAGTTAAAAATGAAAACCTAAGTCCGTCCACGAGCGGGTTTATCTAGCATGGAATTTCTACAAAATTTTACAATTATATATATGTATATACTTTATCTCAGAAGGAATTGTTTAGACAGACTCGGTCGTAGTCATATTGTTTCACAATCTGAAGCAATTTCTTTTTAAGATGGAACTTCCACATTGAATAGTTTTCCAGTTGATTTTCCTATTGTTGGAACTTGTTTGTTTTTATAGAATAGTCTTTTGATGAGTACTATAATGTTTTACTTTTTTAAATGAAGTGACAATTACCTTACTTTTTGTAGTCAATAATTTTCATTATCCACCCACATTTATTATAGGGTTAGTCTTTCATTAGTAACATGATAGTAATTTAATTTAAATCTTTCTCCTATTTTATTGACAAACCCTTGCTTATATGAATGCATTTCAATTACTGCTCATAAAGAGAGGTTCTAAAAATACTATTGTAATTATGACATTGTTTTCTCTTACAACAACAATTAACTATAACATACAGGTTCTAAACCGTACATACAATCAAGGGTTTTGTTCTTTTACTATGATGTAACTATGCAAAAGGTTTGCAATATCTTGTTTGTTAATTTTTATTTATATATCTATATAAATGTAGAGGTATTTCTCAAACTTATAAATAGTCCAGAGTTAACCCAGAGGTCTCTATTATGGAGACCCTTGCCTCTTCTATGAGACCTATTATTATTTACATAGGACTGAAGGAGTGTTGTAGGTTAGATATTTTCCACAACGTTTATTCTATCTTGAGTAACTTTACTTAATCATATGTTACAATACAACCAATGTGTATATTTAATCTTTCTGCAAAACCATAAACTTATTTTCAAATTGGTGCTAGAATAATGATAATAAATGGGGTACTGAGCATTGCCTGTATTTCAACCCGACTATTAGTCTACAAACCGTCAGTCTTAAGTAAAATATTTATCCTTCTTTGCTCAACTTTACCTTTGCTGTGACATGCCAAGGTTAGTTAACAAGTTCTTTCTCAAAAGAAATCATTCTATGCAACCTTGCATTCCTGTAACATTTCACATATTTACGCAACTCTTCTTGTAAGTACACATTCAATATATAGTAAACATTTCCTTTATTATTATTATGATCATTATTATTTAGTTACCATGACTCTTAAATTATTAATATGTTCAGGTCAAAATCCTTTTTGAGAGAAAATTTAAGAGGCTACCACAACCCACCCAACTTTGAACCAATTCTTCATTGGTTCCCTCTGAGCAAATCCCCAACTATAAGGAAAAACAAAATCATAGTAGGAGTCAAAATTTGTTGTTTATCACCTCTTGAACCCCTGGTAGTGTCCTTCCAGATTCACCAGGTTCTACTAATATTTCTCTCTCACTAGTTTTCTTGGTCCATATCTGTGTTTATGTCCCACGGATCATGAATTTCTTACAGGTTCCACAATATGGCATTTATCTCCATTCATACATACACTTTGGTCTATCAATTGTCTTGTCTTCTCGTCCTCTCCCATAAGCACTTTGACAAAAGGATTTTTTTTTTTTTTTTCATTTGTGCCTCACAAGGCACAACCAACTCCAACTGTTTTCCCTGACAGTTAGGCTAACCTCTCGTGTTAACCTTTTACCTTTTTTTTTCAAAGAGGATCAATAGCTTAATTTAATTTCCATAATTCATTTTTACTGAAACAAAATATTTCTATTAGAGTTATCATCACATATCATTGATTTTTTCCTTAATCAAAATTTAAAATAAACAAGTCATATAATAGTTCCTTCGAGGGTATTGCAGTTATAATAAGTTTTCCCTATGAAACTCAATGGGAGCAATTTGCCTTCTTCTACACATAAGTTGCAATTTCTTCCTTCAATATTAGCAAACTCTTTGTCTCTCCTTTCACTTCTTAAGGCCACACACCATCTACTTTCATTGTTTTACCTGTCAAACATATTAGAGCTTCCTTTCTTCCTTCTCTTTTGACAAAAAAATTCTACCTAATGTGCTACAGGAACCAATTTATCCTTGAGAATTTGTTATTTTTCTCTCTTAGTTGTAGTTCCCCTTCTTATTCTTCCTCAAGGATTCTACCCAAATTCTACCACTATAACCCTTCATTTTCTCCTCCTTTGCTTCGTCACCTTCACCATGTTTGTACCTAGCCTGTTTGAGTTGGAATCATCTCCTTCTCTTCTCTAGAGATTTAGACTCTTTCTTCTAGGTTTTGTCCTTTTTCTATGATCTCTTCTTTTCTCCCTCTTCCCTTCTCCACTTCTTATATGTCCTTATATTGTTATGACATGCATCATGAATGAGAGGATTATCACCTCTCTTGTTCTTTATTTCTTTTTCTCCCCTCTCCCCCAAATTTCCACACTTGTAAACCCCAACAACCCCTAGTCATATCACATTAATATCTCATTTACAAATTGTGGGATTAGTTGTTGGGTGCTTTGTTAAAAGGGATCACTTAATGTTACATATCCAAATACCAACCAAATTTATTTTTTCATGGCAATTATTTATTATCGACAATTTATTTATTTAGCAAAATAAATTTTGAATTACTCAAAATAAAATCACTAGTATTTTTAACCTCTAGAAATATATTTATGCAGCATATTTCAAATAAGAGAGATCAATGACACATTGTAAAAATAATTCACCTACAACAATTCTCCATAATATATTAATTTGGAAAATCTGGGTTTTCGACTCATAGAGATACAAGGAAAAATAAAATAATTGGAGACTATAACTTGGCCCCCCATAGGATGAATTTGGCCCAAGGGATTAAGCCACCTAGAAATTGACCTCTGAAGGAAATCAATCTAGAGAAATTCGGCCCAATCAATACATTGGAAAATCAACCATGTGCCCTCCAAACAACTGTTATTGTGCCTTAATAAACTGAACCTATAGCAAATTGGTTACTCTAATAAAATTGATCTCTCTCCAACAACTTGGCCTCCTAGATTCACCCTCAATTCTTCCATACTTCTCCTCCTCTTTGCTCCAATCTATTGAGCCACTCGCACTAGAGAAAATCACTCTCTCCTGTTGTGACTGACTCTCTTGAGCTCTTGTGTATATTCACCTCTTCATTGCGCTTCCTTTATCATCTTCATTAAGTCCAATTACCTAACCCTAATATACCTTCTAAAATATATTGGAGATAAATTGTTGAGAATATTTCTAAGTCACTTAAATAATTAAACTATTTATCCTTAGAAAATGTCTTAATAGTCCACAATAATTAATTGAATTTAATTACTGTACTTTTCCTAAGTTAGACTTAAGAAACAAGACAAATCACTTAATCCACCATGCAAGCACCTAGAGAGGTAATAAATCATCTTCCACATGATAATACACCAAGTCTATGTAGAAGACCTTCCGAAGCTACTACAAGCTTCAACACTTAACCCATCCTAAATTGTTAACGAGCTTACTTTCCAACCTTTGTGAGTCTCCCATAACAAACCACAAAGAAACTTGGATGATATGAGCCACTGGATGGTGTAGGTAGATCAAATGGATAGAGAGGAACATAAATCCAACGCCCTAGTGTTACATCAAACAATTACATCGTGTAGAAGAGGATGGGAATTGAATGAGCCCAACAAATCAATATAGGGAGATCCTATGGAAGAATAAATCTCACATGTCACATCAACACTCAAACTAACATGGAGAAGAAGGTTCATCAAATGGAGGGGATGAATCTCAATGGTGGGTGATTCCAAAGAGCATGAAGCCTAGGCACCATGTCAAACTCCTAAGCAATATGGTTAGCGAAAGACATGTTTACATCATGTTATCGAG